>JAIPRL010002926.1:0-52716 GCA_025469235.1 Pemphigus obesinymphae | reverse complement strand
TTCAAAAAAAGGGTTCGGGTTCCGGTTTCGGTTCTTTTAAAATATTTAATAACGGTTCCGGTTTGGTTCCGGTTCCTAATATTTTAAGGGTTTTTAGGGTTCGGAACCGGTTCTTTTCGGTTCGGTTCCAATCCCTGGTTTGAAGATAGGATTCCATGCACGCGTTTATAGATCACTGCGCGATTCAAATGTCAACTGTGCTACTACTGGTTTAAGCTTACATGTTATTAAATGGTAGGTATTTATATTAATTACCTGTTTATACTACTATTTACTATGTTTATTACTTGTTGATTATCAATTGGGATTTCGGTTTAACAACAATACTGAGAAAATGATGAGAAACCCTCGATGTACATACTATCTAATATCTATTATTATATACTACTTACTACAGGCACTTGCATTGTGTTAAATATTATAATATATAAATAATATTTTATTTGTAATAACAATATTATGTACGAATACAATAATTATTATATTCTTATTTTAATAAAATCATGTTTGACATTTCCAGATATTTTTAATTTAAAATAATTCCCGGATAAGCCAGATCCGGTCCGCATATTTTATTGTTTTAAAAAGCCTGGCGCGGCCCGAAAGTGTTTCCATTTTGAAAAGCCCTATTTGGCCCGAGTCTGATAAATATTTTTCAAGCCCGAACGGGCCGGACCGAGCTAACCCGACTCCTGCAGGCTGCAGGTCTTTAATACCTATAGAAAAAAAAAAATTGTATTTTTTTAAATGTTAACAATTTTGTTACCTAAACTTTTTTAAGTTTCTTTTATAGTTAATGCGATTTAAATTTATTTAAAAGTATTCATTTAACAAAAAAAAAAAAAATGTATTATTTTTTTGGAGAGGATAATATGGTAAATTATGCATCAATCATGAGTTTCTCAACTAATTATTTCGAATTAATTCAATTTTAAACTTTTAAGCTTTTTATTTGTAATTCTCAAATTCATTTTATAATATGTTAAATATATGTATAGTATAATATATTCATATTATCCAATTGAAAATTATAAAGTTAACAAAAAATGTAGTATAAAAAATTATAATTTATTATATTTAAATAATATATAAAACATAATTATAATGATTGATTATATAACATTATTAAAGGTACTGGGAAACTACTAGACTACTTTATCTATACTCGGAGCATGTTAAGAGTGTACCCCGTCGCGCAGGTGTAGACCGGTTTTCACCCTTTAACCTAAATTATATACGTTGAATGATACTCACATGTGCGTGCTAGACGAATTTTCGTCCGAAAACTGGGCATACTCCGAGTATATATACTATTTCATCTGTTGACGGTGACAAATTGTAAACGCATCACTAGTCTTATGTGAAATATGAAAAACAAGTTTTCAAAGGACAATATTATATTCTTTATGGACTGATACATTAAATCCAATATTCATTAATCATGGCCGTATACAATCATTTATTCATATTTATAACATACTTTACGGGGTTAACGTATATTTTGAAGCGATAATAAATTAAATTGAGTGTTTTAGGTATTTTGAATCCCTATTTCAAAAATGTAATATAACAATGTTATAGTTGGATTTAAAAACTTAGTTTTAGTTGAGTTTTAAGTAATTGAAAATATAATAAATTCAATTAATCAACCATAGACGTAAATTATTTTGAAAGTTTGCATTTTGAGACATATATTCATCGAATTATTATTATGAGATATTAATGTTTATAAAATAAAAAGTAAAATTTTAGTTGGATATTTAAAATATCAAATATTCTATAAATAAAAATGTTTTTTATGTACTTACCCACTTATTTATGTATTGGCATAACTGGAAAGTAGAAATTACTATTACTATTATTTCTAACAATTATTATAAGTACTACCTACTGTTTGGATACAATTTTACATACCTATAAATGTTAATTTAATATATTAATACTACCTACCTAGTTCTTGAAATAATTTATACGTTTTAGATAAACCCATTTCATAATGTTCATTTTATTTCTATATTTAACTATATTATATTAATTGTATACAAAATCTCAATTATAAGTAAAAATATAATTATATAAATATATAGTGTTTATATAATAATAATATAATGCATATAATATATGTGTAGCCTTAATTATTTTATATTTATTAATTAACACTACCTATAGTTGTTATTGATATTTTAATAATAGTTTTTCTAATACAAAATGTATTAAATTTCGTGAAGTAGAATGAATAACTAAATTATAGTTTTATTTTATTATGAAATATACAAGTATATATTATCTATATTATAGTATATATTCAAAAAATTTAGACTTAAATAAAAAATAAACTAATTTATGTTTTGTTTAGGCATTTTTAAATAATAGTTCTTTAAAAACTTAATCAAAAACTCGTTCATTGGAAGTTCCGAAATTTGATGAATGTTTATATTTATCTAACTCAATGTAAAAGTAAGACAATTCATAAATATTAAATTTAATATTCTGTAGACTAATATGAATTAAAATTATTGGATAGAAGTAATTTTCAATCCAATTCGAGTTATAATGCTGTTGATCAAACACACTAATAATACGAGTACCTACATGAGTTTATTTTGTAATGGAATTATCTTGTTACAGTCATAATAGATCCCATTTTTATTTATTTACCATTGAAGTTAATGATAATATTTGTATAAAAATATTTATTTATAAATTATGTATTTTTAATAAATTATTTTAAATTCATAAATAGTAGGTAATATTGACTTTTATTGTAAAGTGTTTTATAAAAAAGTGAAATTTGTAACTTACACAAATCTAAAATGAAACCCACATTAGGTATATTACAATATTATAATTTTTATTGGTTAACTTTAAGTACATATTAAATGATCGGATAGAATTAATCAGGATTAAGCGAGTCTATATAAAACATTGCAACTGATTAAATACTACCCATTATAAAACTAATTTTTCTTTTGAATTTAATTAAATGGTAATAATTATATCATTAAGGATTTTTATATAATCAATATTATTTGGTGAGATATCCATTTTATGATAATAATGATACAATTTCATAAATCTGTCCATTACATTTAAATTTTATGAAAGTATATACTATATTGAAAAAAAAAATTGAATTTATTAACATTTGTCTGATTTACTATGGTATCTGAATTGAATATTTATTTTGCTCCGAATAAATTTTCATTATTTTCTCATAAATTAATTTAAATGTCTTGGAAAGCCATCAACGACACAAAATGTATAAATGTGGAAGCCATTTAAATGCAGTTATAAAAAAAATATCAACTTTACTGTTGCATAAGACAAATTATTCAAATGAATATATTATCAATTAATGTCGAGGATCCAGTTAATGTTTACTTGTCATTATAATAAACACACGAATTTTTATTATTATTATTTCATTTTTGAGTATATTATCATTAAAAAGTTCCATCCATTTATGTATAATATAATATTAAGGTATAAAGAATATTAATTATACACAGTTGTCAACACTGTTAATGCGATAATCATCCGCTTAGGACACTTTTTGGCACCGTTTTTCATTTTAATATTTTTCTTAATGAAATTGTTTTAATATTATGTGAATTTAGTTTACTTACTATGTAATAACACCGTTAAAATATAGTAGAGAGTAAAAAAAGTTTAAAAAAAAAATAAACAGTTGATTAATAATACTTTTAGGTAGGTACACAAATGGTATATGTTATTACAAAATATGTACAAATTATCTAATATAAATTATAATAGCCATAAATTTAAGAGAGCTAATGCTATAAAGCAGACATATTTTATTATTTTATATTTTTAAATTTCATAAAATATGTCTTTGTGATATTAGCTATTTTTATCATTAAATTTTTATACCTATGGTAATAACATATTTATTATTATTCATTTAAATCCCTTATTAAATCATAAGAGTATAATATTCAAGAATTATTTATTTTTTAATTTAAATTATGAACTCGATTTTACATAACTATGCCAATAACATAGTTTTATTAAAAATTTCGCTAACTTTTAAGTATAATTTACAACTTTGTAAATTGGTATATGCATTGAAAAATAAATTGTCAAAAATAGATATTATAGATTATTAAAAGCCATACTTTTAATGAAAAAAATATTTCAATGCATGTTTTTTTAAACGGTTTAGAGCAGCGCTTTAGATTACGAACGAAGTGAGGAACGTTTTGATTTTACAATGAAGTGTGTTTTTATTTTAGTATATATACTTTTTGGGGTAGAATGAGTAGATTAGAAGTTTTTTAGTTGTTCTAGTATTTAGCAGATATTTTCACAATATTTGAAGAAGATTTTTCAGAAAATACTTGTCCAAAATATTGTTAAACCATTTTGAAAATATTCGTATGCAAATATCTAAATCTGAATACACCTAAAATATTTTCATAACATAATAAGTGTATCTACTAAATATCATAAATGCATTTTTTTTTTTTTATAAAATATTTAAATCCAAATACTACATTACTATATTAATAGGATAGGTCAATCGATTTGTAAAATAAATTTTTATTTTAATAATAATTAAAACATTTATTTGGTATACTTATAATAAGTATTAAGTTTTAATTTATAAATTAAATTTATTTTTGAAAGTTGATTATTCCTTAGTTTAGTACCATATTAAGTTATATGATAAATGTATGCAAGAAATACAGCCTAGTAATAATAATATAGTTTAAATTTTGATTACCAAAAAACTCCATCAACATTTGCAAAATAATTTAAATGGTAAACACAATAATTGGAAAATCAAATATTTATTTAAAACATTATAAATATTTTAATTATCATTAAAATATGTATATTTTTTTTTAAAGCTTGAGTAAAATACATAGTCTGAGCAATTATCAAGGGTTTAGAACCAATATTTTCAGATTTATGAGGAAATAACCATTATTTTAACCCGTATTTGTCGACAATTTTTAATAGATTTTTCTGATGCATTTTTCAAAAATGGACAAATTACCTCTTTAAAGTACCTTCTGATAACACGTGCCAAAAATTGGGTGCGAATGAAAAAAATTATATCATGACGTAAAGTAGAAGTCGATAAATAACTCACAGAAAAATGTAAAACAAATAAACATCGTAAAATGAAAAAAAATATTTGGCACAGCTCAGAATTTAAAATTTAGTTATTATATTCATTTTTAGGGCATTATTATTACTTCATTCAGTTATCACACTCTATTTTTAATTATTATATTTAAATATAAATATATAATTAATATAATTTATATTTAATAAATAAATAATTTTTAATTTAAAGAATCTATCCACGAAAATTAATTATGGGTATTTAATTTTTAAATTCAATATTTTTTGGTTCTGGGAGGTCCAGTACCCCTGAACCCCCTTCCTGTAAATAAACCACTGAATAAAACTAAAACGTTTTCAAAATTTTGAGTGTCAAATACTATAACATTATTATTATAAAATGTTTTTAAATATTTACATTACAATATAATGGCTTAACATTTTACAGTGGGAATATCCGAGTATAATATACATTTGTATGGATTTAGGTTAGGTACCTAGATATTTTATAATTTCTATAATAATTATATTAAATAATCATGAATAGTAATAGTAATCATAATAATTAAAATTAATCATCATTTTATTAAAATCTGCATAATATATACGCAATAACCCAACATCACGGGAATTCCTCGAACCATTCCAGTTGAATTCCCATTAAAACTCAAAAAGGCTTTATTCGTAATAGAGTAAAATAGAGAGAGTAAAACCGTATTTTTTCTGACGTGAAAATAATAGAAATGTGGTACTTACTTATGTAATATAAGTAAGAACTAAATTTTAAATCTATATTAATAAAAAAGTTCAATTCATAATAGAAAATAACAGTGAAATTGATATTTACGCATGAGAAAATATTATAAAATATTCAAAACAATGGTCGGTAGTTTAAATGTATTTAATTAGATTGCTTTATGGAGTCGTGGCCGTGTGGGTAAGGAATAATATATATATATAATAAGTTGTTCAGAGGGTATAGTGAATTTGAATCCAAGTGCCAAAGAAAAAAATTTGTGACTTTTGTGATCCGTCACTGTGTCGAGGTCGTTTTTAGCTAATTTTTTTCTACTTAATTTTATATTTTTAAATTAATTTTATCAAATATTCTGAAAATGTTTAAATTTCAACCAAAATACATATTGATTATTTTTTAATTATACTTCAATTTTGTTGTTAAATGGACTTAATACATATTTTGAATGCTTGTAAATATTTTGTAATATGTATTTATAAAAAAAAAAATATATATAATTTCGCTTGTATGGATTAATACTTTAAAGAAGTCGTTTTTAAGTAATTGTCTTAAATGAAAAGGAAAACGGTCTTTTAAACGGAAACATATTATAAATGAGAAATTGATAAATAAAAAAAGTATTATTGTTAGTCGATTTATTTAAAAAATATAATGCAAAATTTTGTTTATAACCATTTTTTGAGTGCCATGATTTATTTGGCATTTAAATTTAAAATGGTAATATTATTCACTATATATCCTGTCCACATACCCAAAGGGTGATGACGATGGCCAACTTCCATCGTCTGTATTAATTATTTATATTATCATTAATTAGTAATTTATAGTATTCATAAAAATAATAATTGTTATTACGAACAAGTGGCATAGAGAGAACATTTTTATACTAACAAAAATATAATAATTACACGTTAGATAAAATCTTTTTATAAGTGAACTTGTTAACTTTATCTACTAGTTTTATTTAATACTAGCAATATTTTTGGTATGATTTAATTACTTCTAATGCAAATAAAATGAATAAACCAGGTAGATATTGAATTATCATTTGATAGAAATTTTGATTATAAATAATGTAATGTAAGTACTTGGAGATTTTCGGATAAAAACAAAATTTAGAACCGTTATTCAATAATTTGTGATGTATATAACATAAATTTAATTAGCAAACATATTTTTTGATTTTATTTATATTAATGTAATATTAACAATACATATAGGTATATATTATAAGTATACCTAAATCTTAATACAAAGTAGCTAATATAAAATAATATTTAAAAAACACGGTTTAATTACATTTTATCTTGGTAAATATTTATTTTATAAAAACATAGTTTTACGAAATATACACACACATATATATATATAAATTAAATTTAACTAAGAATTATAATATAATGAGTAAAGTTTATGACTTTTATAATTATTACATCACGGGCAATGCCCAAAGTACTACAGAAGTATAACGTGTATAACAGTGCAATATAAAAATTAAAACTGAAAGTAATGCAAGAACGAATGAAAAAACCAACTGAAAAAAAACCAAAAATCGGTATAAAAGGCGAATTATAAAAAAAAAAAAAAAAAAGCGACCGTGCGGTTTGTATTGGCAATGCGTTGCGTCTGTGCAAGGGATGATCGTTACCATGATTAGTACGACGTATGGGAACGTGAGACGGGACATGTGAGCGGGGTGTAGTGTTGAGGTAAGTACACGAAAATTGATTTCTGCGAGAAGGGTGAGGGAATCTTTGACACCCGGTAGAAGTTTGGCGGAGAAACGTAAGGTTTGCATTAAGGTCTGCAAGGGTGCATAGGCTTAAATGTGTGGATATAATGGGAGTATAGTCATGTGGCGGGTGATTATAATATTTAGGATACGATAAGAAGTTACATTACGTTCGAGTTGGAGAGATTCACATGTAACGTATGTAACCGTTGAACAATAAAGAGGCTTCAGTGAGTTTCGTAGATTATATACCTATACTGGCTTAATATAACACGTTTTAGGAAACCTTTAGTGTTTTTTTTTAAAGGGTTGCAAGAAGCAGATTGAATATTATGTTCGTGGAAACTAAGATTATGTTCATAAGTTATACGTAAATCTTTTTTTTTTTACAGTATTAATAGAATAATGCCTTTAATTGTATAAGTAAACCGGATAGGATTATATGAGAGCGAGAGAATGTCATCGAATCGCATTTAAGGGTATTGATTTCTACACTATTATTTTTCACTCTAACAGTTATAATTAAATACATATACATAATATATATATATTTGTAAAAAAACATAGTTCTTAAAGGATTTTTTTTTATCTAAAACTTTATATTATTAAAATTGATAAGAGTTTGTATTTAAATCAAATTTTCTTTTTTCTACCATTTTATGACACTCGTTGTGGGTATTAATGCAAGACAACAGTGTTACTTTTTGCACTGTATTTCGTTAACGTATTTTATTAATATGTTTGCTCATTGTATTATGTAATGTTACGTGGTGAATGAAACAGGAATATGATATTTCGGCGAGAGGCGGTATATTAGTATTTTCCTAATCCTTTGGTATTCGGGATTATGTATAATATTTACTAAATATTATTACGTTTACCTGAAACACATATTTTATTAATGTGCAGTAGGATTAAATTCTAATTCGTAATGGTCAATTTCAAATATATCTGTATGTATTATTTTTGGCTAAATATTAAACATTCAATAATCGCTGTGTGCATTCGAAATATTAATGACCAATTAATTATTAGTTACATATATTATTTTTATAAATGATAAATTAAAATATATGCATGTTTTTAAAAACCAATAATCCTGCACAAAAAGGCCAATAGGTACAGTTCTATAAAAAAATGTCAATAAATATTTGTTTTATGATATAAATATTAAGACATGAATAAACGGTATTAGTAATTTAGATCTAAATTTAAAATTAAAAATCTTGAGCAAGTCTAATGTAACACCGTTGAACTATTTTGACAACAAATCATTTTTGTTTATATTTTTGAGACAAAACTTTGTGACAAAAAAAATGTAAAACACTTTTTCGGATTTTTGATCTACATATTATTACATACCTATCTTAAAATGATGTAATATACTATTAAAAATGTTGGTATACATCCAATTATTTTGAATATGAATATCCTTGATAGTTGACTCGTTTGAGTAATGGTTACTTTTTTATGATTAAGTACTTCTTCTTAGTAAGGGAAAAAGTTTTATGTATTATTTAATACATTTTTAATATTTAAAAAAAAGCGATTATAAATGATTAATTATTAATGTTATCGAGCTAAATAAATTAAGTATATAATTTAGAGTACCTAAATTATAATGCTTTAATCATAGAAATTTGTTCTGTTTTGTAAAAATATGAATTGTAAAATTTGAGGTGTATGATATGTGCAAACAAAATTTATTTTTAATATAATTTGTTGCTACGTGTTCTAAAAAGATAGTAAATAGATACCTAGTATATATTATTTCTGTTAGCCTAGTCAGATTATTGTTATTAATTTAATGTTAATTAAATTAATAATATAGGTACGTTTATTTTGTATGTTTAAAACTTTGTATCGAAAAATTATTTTTGTATAAAAGGACAGACATTGATAGATTAAAAAGTAAGAAAGTTGGTCTTTTACATAAATTAATTTATTATAGTAAATTACTTTAAGAACTTATATTTGTTGAAGAAGTGAATGTTTCATAGAATTATAGTTAGTCCATTACCTCCAAAGGTAGACGCGAAAATAACTTTTAAGAAACTTTGTAACGTATACCTATGTATATAATAGTATTGTGATAATTAAGTCGCATACGCATTACATTTAAACTAAGGGATAGAGATTTTCGTGAAAAACAAACAGACTTGCATAAAATTATACTTCTTTAATCGTATTATTAAAGTTTTTAATACACTAGGTCAGTGTTGAGTTAATAGTTTTCTGTCTATACGTGGGAATATACTCGTATATTTATTACTTCAGCTATCTTAAAATATTATATTATATTAAATTATTTTAAACTAAAATTATTTATTTATGTATTATATTTTCTGAATAAAAAATTACCATTAGGGAAAATATTTTTTCACCTAAGACGTTAAAAGTCGTATTTATTGTATAATGTATAGCTAATTATTATATAATAATTATAATAGGGACAACTTTATTTGTTATTTTGTTATTTTCCTCAAATTTATAAAATATTTCTGTTATATCAGATAGTTAATTTTTACGCATAAGAAAACTGCTGAGAAAATCGAAAAAATTGTTTACTCTAAAAATTTTGCTCTACACTTTCTACCAGAAAAATTTGTACACTATATCGACATAAAAAATGTCTACACAGTGTAAAAACACATCACGTTAAAACATTACATCATGTTGCTTCGCTCAGTATCGGAAATTTTACGCAATTTATTATAAAGAACTTTTAAAGCGAAAGTGATCTTAAACGTATGTAAAACATGTATCTGAATATTATAACAAACGAAAGTTTTTGATTTGATATAGTTTGATTTGAATATAAGAATAATATGTAATATGAACATACGATAAAAGTTATTATAGAACTTTATATGATATTATAATTTTGTTTGTCTTGTAACATTTAAAAATTTTTTGTATAAGACTTTATTTTTACATTTATTTCATATAGATTTACTTATGAAACCATAATATCAGGGAAAAAAAACCATGTATTATGTATTTTATATATCGGGAACATGCAACAGGTATATCGTGCAACAGCTTTATGTTTACGAGAAATATTAAGTTTGAAATGGTGTTTCAAAAAAATAATGGATCTTGAAATAAAAGTTTTCTTTCACATGATTTATTATACTTATACTTTGTCGATGGAAAGGAAAATCGGCAATATTTCGTCATCGTGACTATCTACATATTATTATGGTAAACAGAATAATAATTGTATATTAGAGTTATTCTATTATCAGGAATTGGTACCACTCAGTTATTAGCGTTTGATTTTTCAATTAAAATGAAAGTCTAAGATTAACGATCTATCGAAAAATATGCTATTACTTTTTATTCAAGACCCTGGTTTTTTACCAGACAGTTGAGTATGTATTTCTGAAGGTTATGAACCCAAACACTTCAATCTCATGATTTCTTACTTAGAATTTGATCATGTATTGATATTTTACAAGTATTGACCATCCTAATTGCAATTATTACATTTCTATTTATGTTACCTGATTATCTTATCATTATTCGTTATAACTACGACCATTTATTAATTTTTTTTTTTCATTAATTATAATGATAATGAATAATAAATAATAATAATAATGAATGAATATTAATCATAATTAATTCATTCATTAGTGTTTTGAATACTCAAAATATTTAATAAACAGATATAACATTTACCTGTACCTACTATAATTTTTCTCCAGAAAATTATTACTTTTATGAGTTTTTGTAGCAGAATTATACAGAATGTTCTATTTTATTGTATTAAACTAATGTATTCATATTATTTTATACTATTATTTATTATAAATTCAATATTTTATTCATGTTATTATTGTTAAAAAATTTTAATTTAAATTATTTTAAAAGTTAGTATTCGCAGTTTTTACCAGATGTGTAATTACGATAATGAATAATATCGAAAATTAAAAGTTTATCGATTAAATAAGCTTTAAATCAAAGGCGGGTAGGTATTAATTATAATTAAAAAGTTACCTAATCTTTAAACTTTCGAACTCATCTAAATGAATAATTTTTGCCATTAAATAACTGAAGTAAATAGTTTAAATTTTCATTGCATTAACTTTTTATAATTAACTTTTACAATGATTCAGGTGTTTTTAATCTGGGGTCCATAGAATAAATGATCCATACGTATTCTTGGGTCAGTGGGTTGACTTTATCTTTTTTTATTTCAAAACTCGCTAAAATTAGATAAATATATTTTATTTGACAAAAATATGTTATTTATAATTTACTAAAATAACTGAATCTTAAAAGTACGTACTATTTAAAGTATTATTATATAGTTACACTGAGTTAACATTATTGGGAACGAATAATTTAAACGAAATTCAAATATACTATAATATAATATTAATGGGCAATTAATTATTAGTAAGTAGGTACTAAATATTTTTAAAAAAAGTAGAATCGTTGAAATTTTATTGAATTTCGATCGATAATTTAAAAATTCAATTCGTTATTTTTCTAATGGAAGTTCATAAAAAATATTAATTTGTTTCATGTAAATTAAATTGAATTCCAATATTTTTTTCCACTTTGGCATTAATCGTGACGAATAAAATTTTTATTTTATTTACAAATAACTCTTAACCCGAAAGCTTTTTTTTTGTTAATTTAACTTGATTCGTACGAGTTAACTATTATTGTTCATTTACGCTCATATAGGTTATATAGGCAAAATATAATAATAATAATAATTAGAATGAATATGGGCGTTACGCTTACCGTTCATTGCTCCGCCGGATACCACTGTTTTCTGACCGAAAAGTAAACAAAAACAAATGATAAATTTCACAAAAAAAAAAAATAAAAAAATAAAAAAATCTAAGGCACGTTTCCAAATATCGGAAATAGAAAAATTTATGCGGCACCGCGGCCAGGTATCGTATACGAAATATCGTCAACGCGCTGCGTTCGCACTTGTCGGGCACAGGGCCTGCGGTGGCGACGGGTTTACACCGCACTGCAAGTCGCACATAATATTTTGTCGGCCCGTCTCAATGGTCGCCGTCGTACTGAACGATCCGATGAGGTTCGTTTGTATTGGACCGAACGTGTTGTATATATATATATATATGTATATGTATTTTTTTTTTTTTTTTTTTATTCTTTTTCTTTATTCCTCTTAATATTTATTTTCTCTGTCTCTGTCTCTCTATTTCTTTTTCCCAGTCATTTTTAAATTGCAGAGGTGGTTCCCAACTTAGACACACGATTTTTATATATATATATACGCATACACAGACAAATATACACACACACACACAAAGCTATACATGTACACGAAAACACACGAGTTTGTTGTCTCACTGACGGCCCAAGTGTGTGTGTGTGTGTGTGTGTGTGTGTGGCCGAATGAGTAATTGCGCTGCTGCTGCTCGCGGGACAGTGTCACGTCTATAAATATATACAATCGTCGTGTAGTTGGTCCAAGGAGGTATCTAAAAGGAATCGCTGTTCAAAATACCATGACAGTGACGACAATGACCACTGTGACGAGGTTCGGGTAAAGGATATACTGTAATAAAATCGTATCCTTTTTTTGGAAAATATCACGAATTTCGTATTTCAATACAGTGTCGTCGTTATTCAAAATAAATTTGACGGGTCGTAAAAATTACCCGAGGAACAGGTAGATGATAATGTTGAAAAGTCCGAAAAATTATGCTTGAAACGTTTCAAGACCAGCTGAAATTAAAAATCTTGGACAATAAAATGTACCCTATTAATAAGGACGGCGAGACTGTCTATTAATGTTTTTTTTTTACTATGTAAATATAGAAGTAAAAAGCAAGTGAAAAAAACCATTTATATAAATATGTTTCTCAAACGATCCAAAATAAGAATATTTAAGATTTTGACTAATATATTTGTTGCCCATATAATTGTAAATTCCTAAATAGTAAATATATCTTATACAAGTCATAAATAATCATTAGGGACATTAGTAAATTAGTACGTATACATTTAACATCTTAAAAATATTGATTTATTTTATAACTTATGAAACATGGAAAATGTAAATGATCTTCTTATCTATATTAAATATCTCACGCTTTTCCATTATTGTTATTAAAAAAATGCGTTAAATTAATAAAAAAAAAAATAACAGTTTAGAAAATATTTAATCTAAAACGTATTTTAATTGAAAAATATTAATATTATTTAACAAAAATACTAAACGGTTATAATGTTTATAATTTGTATTATTTCGTATTTCCCTTCGCCCTTTTTCCCAACTATTTGGAGTGGGATTCCTAGTCCTTAACTTCCACATAACTCGATCTCCAGCATCCTCTTCATAGACACCCATCCCAAATCATACCACTCTTTATTGTCTAGTTAATATAATTTATATCATAATGTTAGTTTATAATTATAAATATTGAAAATAATAATTATTCGAAATACCTGGGTATATTATAATGTATTTCATCAATGAAATATACCATAATGTGTAAAGAAATTAAATATCCAAAAATCATATTTTATATCTAATATGTATTTAAAATATATTTAAAAAATTTTATATTTTGTACTTGGAGTGGTATTTTTTTGATTTTTCCACAAAATACAAATTACACTGCTCAGAATTGTATTTATTGAATAAATAAAATTGTAGTCATTCAATTATTTTTTGCCCGTTAATTTTAAAATTTTAAAAGTGTACTGGTAACTATATATTCTGTGTTTGATAGTTGTGTAGCTGAAATTTACGAGGAGATGTTTACAAAAACAGCCATATAGTATAATAATTATACTAATAATTATAATTAATATGTTAATACATTAATATATTATATAATAATTATCATTATACTTATATACATTAAGTACATTTTTAGTACTTTAAAAGAAAATCTTTATATTCTTTTTTTGGAATATAAAACTGTGATCAAATATTATATACATTTAGGTAGATGATGTATTGGGATAGCATATTTCTAAATGCGTTATAGACAATTCGATAATTCGAGTACGTGGACACGTATTAATGATTTGGGTAATAATTGATACATACAAGTTACCATGTAATGTTTCTATCATAGTCTGTCAAAAAATGTGTCAATTTAATTTTAATGAAATTTCCAGCGATTTGATTAGGTTATAGAATGAGTGAATTAATTATAAATGAAAATAATTGATTTTGATATCGACAAGTGGTAATTAAAAAAAAAATGAACAAGACGAAAATTATAATACACCCATGTCAAAGTATGTAGATTAACTAGAATTTTGATCATATTTTAGTTTTTATTGACTTTGAACGGTCTGAACTGTTATGAATCGAATCACCAAAGTTATCTAAAATTTTGATCATATTTTAGTTTTATTGACTTCGAACGGTCTGAACCTGTATGATTCGAATCACCAAAGTTATCAAATTCGCTTTTGAAATATTTCAAAAGTTAACACAAAATATGTTTAAGAAGAAATATATAGGTATAAAATTAAATAATTTCCACACATTTTATATTAAAATGAAAATGTTCAAGTCAATTGAAATGTATCATGCAATATGTCATAATATAATATAATTTATATAAACATTTCCAAATTGAGGAGTAGATCTGTTTATACGGTTATGCTTCTATTTTAGGCATGCCACAGGAGAAATCATGTCACATTAAATTTGAAACTCTAAAGACCATTATTGTGTTTAATAGATAATTAGAGAAGAGATCGGCTTACTATAATGATTAGTGAATTGTGATTATATCGTATTTAAAAGCTTTAGAACTTATAAAAATAAATTACATTAAGTATTTTTAGCGTTTGTCAAATGTAGTGTAAAAATATAATATAATACATAAATAACATAGGTAATATAATTTGAATTCAAAATATCGATTCACATATTTTTCTTTTTTGTAATAAAATTAAAAATTATAACTTATAGTTTTAATACATAATTTGCTACAAATAATTAGTCATTATTAATTTATATTATTTATGTATTACAAATATTTAAATAAAAATCTATTGGATTAATGATTTTAGAAAGTGCGAATTTCAAATTTATATAAGGAAATTCAGCAAATGTTATTAACAATTTTATTATTAAGTTGTTTCATAATATTATACCAGGATCATTTTATCGTATTTTATTGTTTCACTGAATAACCTACTCTTACAGTTAATTAAAATTGTTCTATTGAATATAAATATTATAAAATATAATAGGTTGCCCTGAGTAAGGGGTTAGAATACCTCCATGGGTACTTCATGCCTGTCGTAGAAGTCAAGTAATTAATGTGTCATCAGGTCGATGGCTGGCGTAAAATTTATTAAAACTTTTGAGGAGTCCTAAAAAGAATATAGGTGGATTTTCTTATCTCGGATATTTGCGAGAAAACAAAATTACGTACTTGGGTGTGGAGATAGTCTAAATGATGAGGAGACTAGTACCAAACTAACAGTGGCTGCGGTGGCCGATCTATTAATTATGTGTGGGCTTACCCAATGGCCATGATGTCAACGATGTAGGGAAAGAACCAAAATATTTTGGGTTGGCTAGATTTGCGCCCGAGTACACAGAATAGGTTCAAAGCGAGAGTAGGTACGTAGAATGTAGAATCATTGACAGGCATAAGCAATGAGTTAGCAGAAGTTTTGTGGATGAGCAATGTGAATATTTTTTGTGTGCAAGAAACAAAGTGGAAAAGAAAAAGTAAGGAAAATTGGTGAGGGGTATAAAATCATATTCTTAGAAAGGATGAATATAAGAAAATTTCTTCATTTAGTGGTGTAGGAGCGATATTAGATGAAAAAATGAAAGAAAAAGTGGTAGGGTAATTGTGGTAAGAGTAATATTCGAGGATCAGATATTGAATATAATAATTGCATATGCTCCATAAGTAGGATGTGAGAAAAGCCAGAAATAAGAGCTCTGACAAGAGATGGATGCGGATATAAATCAGTATTGATTTTGTGTTTGTGTTTTATCAATAAAATACATTTTATACATAAAAATGTCACTGGTTTTTGGTTGTATTATGGTATTACATTTGACGTTTGGTTGGAAAAAGATGAAATTAAAGCTTATATTTTTAATACTTTAATTTTCCTAATTTAGAAAACTTTCCTAATAATCCTACCACTTATAATAAAATCTGAACTCATTATTATTTATTGACATAAATATATCCTGAAGATTAATTAAGAAGCCATTATGCATGTATGCAGTAAAAT
This sequence comes from Pemphigus obesinymphae, assembly GCA_025469235.1. Lineage (NCBI taxonomy): Eukaryota > Metazoa > Arthropoda > Insecta > Hemiptera > Aphididae > Pemphigus > Pemphigus obesinymphae. Next base: position 35,911 of record JAIPRL010002926.1, on the reverse strand, counting down.
TATATATTGCCAAATATATAATTATATCCTATACGTATATATTTACGTAGTTCAGGCATTTGGGAATATAATAGAGATTGGAACCTAAGTTTATTTTTGAGAATTATTTGTTTCTTTTACTTTTATATTTTGAGCGAATCGTGGAATCTATTGGTTTTACAATGATGTTTATTATTTTTTTTCTCTATTAACAAATGTTCTACCAGAAGAAGTGCTCCAAACTTTATAAGCTTACACTCTTTCCAGTGGAAAATTTCAACTAGTTGGTAATTTAAAGAGGTCATTTTTCGATTTTTTTTTTTTTAATAGTTTTTTAACGCTTGAGAAAAGACCACCAAAAAAAAAAAACAGTAAAATTAATATATTATCAAATCGAGATATTTTTTAATTCTTCGTAGTATTTAGTAATTCACATAGTAACTTGCATCTATGAAATTGCTGCTTTTTCTAACCATATTTTGTTTTAGAAATAAAGATGGGAACAAAATATAGTTTTGTAGTTTTGCTCTTATTACATGTATATTTGACATATATTCAGGGCCGTCACGAACAAGTGCCGAATGGGGGGGGGGGGTTGTCAAATAAGTAAAATTGCCGACTTCGACAAAAAAAAAAAGTCGTGCGAGACATTTGGAAGATGTGGAAACATATATATGAATATTATATTTAATATAAAATATAATATTTTAGTAATGTTGATTCATCACTGAAACTGCTGAAAAAAAAAAAAAAAAACAAAAAAAAATGTGGTCACCCATACAAGTACTAACTTCACGATCGGATGAGAATTTTTTATAGAGTGTACCGCAAAAAGAGTTACTTTTAAAATGTTCACTCCCCAAGCGGAAAGGTCTGATAGCGCCGTATAAAATATTTTCATATTAAAAAAAAAAGAAAATAATAAAGAAAATATGAACATAGTAACATTTTATTATTATTATTATTATATATTTTAATACAAATCTGAAACTACAGAAATAAGTACCAGTAAAAAAAGGACATGTACTATTTTGGTAAAATAATACTAAATTATTAAAGTATAAACATTTTTTTGAAAATATTTAGAAATTATACCTATTAGGTACTTACATATAATACATAATATAAAAAACGTATTATTTTTAAATCATAATTCTTCTTCCTTTTAAATGTGTCAATTTTTCAACAAGAATTTCTATATTAACATTATCTAAAATATCCTTATTAAAGTTTAACAACATTAAATTTTGTAGGCGCTTATCAGTTGTCGTAGACCTTATATAATTTTTAACTATTTTAGGTTTACTAAATGCCCGTTTATTAGATGCTGTGCATACGGGAGCTGTATACACCAATCGAAACATCTTATTCACATTTGGTAAAATGTCTTTATGAAATTCTGATGTTTTAAATATTTCTAATGAATTTGTCATGTCATGTCCTTGCAGTGATGAGCTAATACTAAAAACTCTGACTGAATTCCATCATAATCACTAATTTTAGATAAAATGCTTCTTGCTGGAAATAATTCAATTACTTTTTTTAAATCTCCTGTTGGAATATAGGTAATTAACTTTTAAAGGCGTTTCAAATACACGTAACTATACATTTTTTAAATGTTCCAATGATAACATGGTTAAAGTGTCTAAAACTATTTTGAACTCTATTCTATAAAATGTTTTCATATCAAAGGTCGTCTGTGACTTTGAGTTTGAATCCAATCTCTTAGGTAATAATCTACCTCTATGTGTTTTTCTTATCAATGTTCAATATTGTTAAGGGAAATGCCTATATATGATATAGTCACAATTATAGTGTGCAATTTCGTAATGTAATCAAAGATCGTGTATCGACCACATACCATCACTCCTCCCGATGACTCCTGGGACAACTACACAACTCTAATAGGTGTAGAAATCTAGGGTGATCATTGTTATCTTTATTCTTTACTACCCACGAATTAAGATACATAAATATTCTGTACTATCTATATAATATATTATAATATTATATTGTAATATCTATTATAAGAAAACGCATAAACAACCGGAAAGCGAATAAGTAACATACGTGATACGAATTTGCCTACTTTTTTTTCTTTTTTACCGAGTTGACGAATATTGTTCGTCACAATCAAATTTACCTACTAAAAGGAAAATTGATAGGTACTGTGATGACTAGGTACTATGATGACTTGATAGGTACTATGATGAACAACGTGGGGCCTGTGACACCCCTCCCCCTGCCTCTGCATATATTATATTGATTATATTATAATATAGTACATTATACTCATAACCCAATATAATTGTATTTATCTACTTAGAATATATAATCATAGATTATAACTTATTGTTATAAACTATAATAAATGAAGTATGCTAAAAATATAAAGTTGGTTAAGTACCTATATATAATACTAATATTTAGAACAGTACTCACAGGCCACATTATCTAAAATGTGATGTAGTACCCAAAATACACATTTAAAATGATGGATGATGTATACATACGTAGGTACATATATATTGTAAGACATTTATATTATTCATCAGTGTTTTATAAAGGCCATATGTTGTAGGTAGTCAAACAGATAGTAGGACATTTAGTTTAGTGTGTTCTATGTATAAAATAATTTATAAGTCACGGGTATAATAATACTTATATACCTATTTATATTATAGGTACTATTATGTTCTTCTTTATATAGTTTGTCAAATGTTTAATAAATTAAAGAAATATTGTTATCTCCAAACAAGGAAATTATATTTAACATAAAACGTTTCTTCAAAGTATAAATTTATTATTTATACCTAAAAAATATTATATATGTAATACAAGTTATATAGTATCTACCGACATCTAAATTTACCAAATATTATTTGATATTATATGGTTATTATTTTAATTTTATTTAACTATATGTCATGTAGTCATATAGTTATATTACTATTGTATAGAGGATTTGAATATACAATAATTAAATGAAAGAGTTCTTACAATGTTTTTTTTTTAGTTTCAAAACCAAAATATGAACTGAGCTCTGAATAAAATTTATTAAGTACATGTATATTTTACAGTAATAGTTATATGCATACCTACTTAAATTAAATCATGATATTTTATAATAATATAGAGAAGGTTACACTAAATCTCATTTTTTTCTACGATTACACATTTGATATAATGTTAAATATAACGAATAATACTATTAACATTAAAAGTCATTTATAGTGCACTGAATCTCCATTCAGCAATATTTTTTTCGAATGCAATGTACGATCATTACTTTCAAATGCAGTACATCCACTAAGAATATCCTATAAGTGAAGTAATTCAATCTATATTGTCACTCGATGAGCGAAGTGCACTTTTTTTTAATAGCAAATTTTTTCTAATTGGTACATTAAGGAGGTTAGTTATTACTCGATTTTTCAGTAGTTTCCTTAAGCATAAAAAAAAAACTTTAATCACTGAAATATTTTATAAATGTAAATGAATAAATAACAATAAATAACTAATAAAATCGTTATGGTTACCTAATTAAAAAAAAAATTTTCATTATAGCACTACTCAAATCTATTTTACAGAATGCAATGATTTTTCATTGCATTCAAATAGTATATGTATTCATTATCAATATTCTACCCAACTAACACAGTGCTTCCCCCATACCAACACCCGACAATCGAAATACAATTTTTTTTATCATTTACATTTTGAAATTTAGTTATCCACAAATTATTGATACTTAAAAAAAAATATTGCAGAATATAATATAGTGCTGGTGTCTCAAAGAGATATCCTTTTTCTAATCTTTTCTTGGACATAGGTAGGTATTTTTATATCATAATAACCTAAGTTTCAGTAAACATCGGTAACCAACTATGCCGATACTGATATGTTGCGTCAATAAATGAAAACTCAGTAATTGCCTGTATAAGCTTAGAGGTCTACACAAAGTATGGTGTTTTAACAAATCAAATTATAACTGTACAATGTACACACAACTTGCTTAAATGTAAATATTGTATTTAAACTTTGATGTTTTCGAATAATACTTAGTAATTAATATTCATATATCCATGTATATTTAATAAAATTAAATATTTAGGGGTTATTCAATAGCGTATATTTAACGGTATAGAGTCGCATTAAGACCTTTTGTGGTCATTTGTTATATTCCTACTAAGAATTTGTTCAATGTTTTTCCACTCTTTCTGAAAATATTATCGAATTTTTTTAATATGAGTTAAAATAGGTGTTAGGTTTCTACGATTCCTTTTAACCGAACTAATTATGGCAGCAGATCATAGATATTTTATTGCAATTTATACAATATAAAAATTGTGCATTCTCGTATTTTTACTAATTTTGTAGTGTTCATAATTATTTGTTATACATTATATTTTACGGTTTTTACTTTTTGATGTTCAAAAATACCATAATATTGTATGTTATCTTTGTAGATAGCTTTTGAGTATCAATTTATTTATGAATTTTGTAAAGTAATTGGTACAATATACTATTGGACTATATATCTGACTTTAGCAATTAAATTAGTAATTTATTTATTTATTTTGATTGTATACGGGTTATGCGCCCAATCACATCATTTATTATAAAATATACAGCGATTAATGATGAAAAAAAAGAAAAAGACAAAAATAACATAGAAATATTCTGTATTGTAATTTGTATTGCTTAGTAATACAAATATTTATAAACAAGAAATATGATAATTTTGAAATTAAACTACTTAAATTAATACATTCTCTTGATAATGTACAGTCTACACGGGATTTCTTCACATTATGAGACATAAGAAAAATCTAATTTCAAATTCAACATTTCTGAAAAGTGCACCTAGAAATATAAATTGCTAATGATTTGCCTCATAATATTTCAAATGTAAAGCACCATAATGATTTTTCTCTCAAAACCATGTAATACGTGGTCACGTGGATCTTTTACAGTTTTATATACGCTTTAATAATTCAAATGCACTTATATAAACGAGTTGTCCACCCAAACTTTATTCATATACAGGTGATTCCTATCATCGATTTATACAGTTGGTAATCAGTTATAAGACGAATATACTCAAAGTCAGCTGTCACTAATGGTCTCCTCTTTAATTATCAAATTAAATCCATATTAATGTATCTTTACAACGTAATTTTTTTTACATGCTTTTTTATTATATTGAATGGGGCCATAATTATTGCCTAATTTTTGAGGTCAGCATAAATAATATTATACTAGTTATCAAAAATTTGTTTTGATCAGATTAATGTAGGGCTAATAAAAATATTATTTTATTTTTAGTTGTGCCATGAAATAAATTAGAGGTAGAAAGTTAGGGGTTAAGTTAGGGACTATTTTAGCCATTTGTCATGAAACAGTTAAGAGGTTAGAAGGTACGGGCGAATGTAATAAAATAAAGTATTTTTTATCGATTTTTATAAATAATTACAACACTTTATCTGCCAAGATATATTATAATTGTTATACTCGAAAAATAATACAATTATCAATAGTAAATGTATAATACAAAACTTATAAATTAATAAATGAAAACACAAAACTTATAATGTTAATAAATATTGATATTACATATATCGTCAAACACATAACCATCCAGAACTCTCTGTCACTCAGACACTCACTACTGCTGTCGAGCATTGACAATACTATACCAGCCTTAACCATGCCAGGTGCACACTATTTGTGTTCTAAATTATTATCAATAAAAGACTTGAGTCTGTAAAAAAATAAATACCACAAACTGTTATCTACGGTGCATACTATTTGCGTTCCAAATCAAAATATCAGTTAAAATGTATGACCTACTTGCGTCCCTATTCCCTGGTCTGAAATGATTTTGACTATGAATAAATAAATAATATAAAATAATAATAAAAATAAATGAAAGTACATTTTCGTTTTACGATTTATTTCAGCATCTAAAATTGTGTGTGGTAAGAAATTAGAAAGTGTACTAATTAGCCAATTCTATATTTCTATATATTATAATGTCAATGAGAAAAATAAAAAGTTCATTAAAAGAATAAAATGAATTAAATGTGTAGTACGAAAATCAGAATATTTCAGGGGCTGATTTATTTTATTCATATTTAAAATACCTACATATAATAGGTAATATAACATTGCAATTTAGTAGAAAATAACTATATATATATACCTAATAATAAGTTAGTTTTCTACTTTTTTTTTACCATTTTCATTTTTATTTATTGATTGTCATTTCACAGGAATAATTATTAATTCCATTTTCGTTTCGTTATTTTAAAATTACTTTATGTTAAGTTTTAGGTGTCTAAAAAATTGTAGGTGTATTATCCCTATTATTTTCCTTTTTGAATGATTTTATTATGAAGAATGGTAGTTATTTAGCATTCTTGGTGGATTTATTATTACTATAAACGCATTTTTATTAAATAATATGTACCATTATACTTTATATAGTATTTGTTCTTATCATGACCGAAATGCATCCCAATTTCTGGGACGAAAATAGACTATCGCTTATCAATTGGTGTTATCAATGTTAATATTGGGACACAAGTAGTGTGCAACCAACCATGCACAGGGGAGGAACGTTGTTGCCAACATATTATAATATAATAAAATAATATGTCAATAATATACGGATAATTTGTACACAGGTATATAATTTTTGGTGTAAATGGAATAATTGTGAAGGTAGGAAATAGGTATATTAATATATAAACTATATAATATTATCGTATATCGTAGTAAAATAGACGGGTATATTTGGGTCGAAATGAAAGGGATAATAATAAATATTATGACATAAACAAACATCCTATGTATACATATACGAATTTATTCCGAATGATATTATTTTAGAAAGGGACAATTATTACGTTTTTATATAGGCCCGGGTGTAGGTTCTCTACACATGTATGTATAAGACGTCGTGTTCGAAATTAAATTAAGTCTTAAATGAAAGGTAATGCATATTATTTTATGTATCGCTTAATTACCGCCTATAATTATTTCACCATTTTATGTAGTATAAATAGACAAAATGATGAATTTAAGGTGAAATTAAATCCACTTACCTTTACTCAGTGGTGTATTGGTAAAAAATTTGCGAGTATACGCCAGTCTAAAAAAAATTTAGGTTCAAAACATTTTTTCTCGCTTTGCTCGAAAATCAATTAGCCTACGTTTCAAATTTTCAACTTTCAAGTTTTTACTATATTTTTACATTCTAAGGGTAACGAAGAAGCTATTAATTTTACAATTGTGTTTTTTTTTTTTGTGAGCATCTTTTAGATAGAAGGAATTGAGTAAGCATTTTTGTGGCAAAGAGTTTATTAGATGTAATTTTCATTCTAGTTAGTACTTTAAAGTTTAAATAGGTAATTTATCAATTTTTACAGTAGTTTTTTTTAAGTGTAAAGGAAACTTACCGAAAATTATTATAAATTAGAAAGTTATAATACTAGAAACTTGAAATGTACAATAATTAATTACTTTAGTATCATATATGGTTAAAGTATCAAAACTTTACTTGTTGACCATTTTTTAGAAATCATTATATCATTATCTAGTATGATTTTTATGGATGTATGTATGTACTTTATGGACATAAGTCATAAAAATAATAATATTATTAATTATTGTATGTAATGGTTTTTTGTATATTAAGCCATTATTTAATTAAGTATCTACACATTCTAATAAATGATATGATAATGATATAAGTAATATACATATTATTTAAAAGCATAAAAAGAAAACTTTTGCATAAATTGTAACATTGAGACTCTCAAAAGTAAAAAAGAAAAAAGAGTATACAGCATATACCTCCCGTATAGGTCCGCCCCAATACACCATTGCCTTTACTTGATCGAAGTTCTGGTCGGTCTACATTGATATGCGACTGTATGACACATAAAATCAATAGGAGGGTAATAAGTGAGTTTGATGAATGTCTAATACGTCAATCATCCGTATTACGTAATGAGTAGGTTCATGGAAATGCGTATTTATGTGAATATAAGGACTCAACTTCAAACTCAACTATTTCCATCAAGTGATGGACACGGTATTGATTGATTTAATGCAGACTAGTCGAATTTAGACTGTCAGATGCTTGCACATGAGAGTATCTGATACTTTTCAAGCCTAAATTATAACGGTCACTGTGTGAAATTAACGAAGACAAAAAGTGAATAAATTTGATATAGAGGATATGTGGATATATAGGTTTTTGGGTTTGAAAGAAAAACAAAGTAAATTTTATTACACAACACAGACGACGAAATAATCGACAAAGCACCTGGAGGAGGATATGAAAATAAGGCTTCGTTGTCTGTAGGATTTCACCAGTATACGTATACACGTTCAATAGTGAAAAAGAAAGGAAATGCATTATGCAGTAAGAATACCGATCGAAAGAGAGCCAATACACGTGTTGCGATCGTTTTTATAACAGGTATGAGCGGCTGTTTGTAGAATATAGATGAAAGATTACAACTAAACAAAATTATAAAAGGGTTTCGAGATCTGAAAAAATCAACCTAGGACAAAAAAATTGGCATAATGTCCTATAATTTATAAATCGTACATGTATACGGTTAATTAGAGATTCTAGAGATTAGAGGTACCTATGCATTTACATTGGATTTAGTTAAAAATCGAATAAAATTATTAAAAATCATAAAATGGATTTGGTTTCTTTTACTCGTGCTTTTACGTTTATAACATGTTTACCGGACGTAGCCAAATGTTGTGATTATATTTTAATCTTGCAATATCTTGTCAACATTTATAACGTTAAGAACAAATGGGGTACCGTCGTTTTCGTTATCAGTAACTATTCAAATATTAAAATAATATTATTGTTGCGGCACCGCGCGTAGAACGCACGATACCGAACGGATGTCGTTTCCCAATAGAGCGCCACCACGAAAGTGATATTTTTTTTATATACAAGTCGGTTCTCACCGTTTTTTTTTTCTCTCGATGACCGATTTTCCTCCCGGGCGTATCTATAAGTCGGTTTATACCACGTTTATACCACGGAATGGACTATAATCGTGCCCCCGGAGACGGAGATCGCCCAGCGTCTACCATGTCCAAAGCAGCGTGACACGTGGTAAATATATATATTTTTTATATGCATAATATGCTTTGGCCGGTAAATACCTACCTTAGTTCCCTGTTTTTGTTGCCTATACATTTACTTTTATTTACCTATACTTAGGGTATTATATTATTGTTTGTAATAATTGTCCGTTCGATACCACTGGATCGACGGCCACTCATTAGGTTTGGTTTTTTGTTTCTATCCATATTATTGTTTTGTCACGGACCGATGTAAGTTCTCATCGACCATTTAAGTATATATTTTGTTTTAATTTTATTCTGTTGGAGTTTTACGTCAAACGGTCTTTCTCCACAAATAACTTCAACGAAACATGATATGTCCATTCCTCTAAAAAGACCATGGTTATTATTTATTTATTTTACCCAATTCAAATTCATCTTTTCACACATAAAATTCACGGTGTTCCGGTCGTAATGGCTCGGCTCGTGGTTGGAGATCCTTCCGTATGATACGGATCCGTCGCATAACGCTCGGAGACATAATGGTCCGAGAGATTTGTGAGACGTTACAAATGGCAACTCTGCCAGGATAATCCTTAAGGGTTAAAAGGGTTATACAGTTTTAAAAGAAAATAACATAAGTTTTGATGAAAATTGTTTTTTTTTTTGGCATATTTGCGATAATTTATTTTTGATGTCATCGGTTTGTTTTTATATAGTTAAATACCAAAGTAAAAAATACAATTTATCAAACCTCTAATGGCCTAATCGTTAATTGACCGATAAATAGTGTAGCAACAGAAATATTTTTTACCCAATTAACCTTAATTATCTGTTTATTTTCTTTCCGTCGTCATTATTGTTTTTCCTTTCCATAATTACTATTCATATTTTTTTTTCTCTGCTTATCCGTGTTCTTATTTATTTGTCCGGGCACATGACTCCTCCCTCAAAAACCCGTACTGGTTGTGTAATTTTTTCAGAAATGCAGCAGTATGAAGTTTTGTAACTTAGGCAGATGGGTTGGCGACCCTTTCGTACGATACGGACCCGTCACTTAACGCTCGTGAAAAGGACCTGAGAGATTTGCGAGACGTTACACATTATTAATTATCTTTGTGTGTATTTTTTTATTTTTAACATTTTTATTCAGTGTGTAAAATATAAATTTACTTTATACGATGAAAACCAGATGTTTTAAATGATTTGTTTAAAATGTTCCCTATCCGTCATCCTTCCATCTAGGTACTTCTCTGGGTCTGTATTTCGAAGTTCAATAACGCACACGTATTATTATGTTTAATTTCATTTAACGTTGTAAGTTTCAAAGTATAAACTTAAGTTTTGGGCTTAATTATAGGCAAAAATAATCCACCTTGAAGAGCTAATATTGAAATTATATATTATACGAATAAAGAAAGTTGCAACTTTATTAGACATTCGGAAATGTTTTGTATATATGGTGTTGTAAATTATGTTAAATCGTTTGATCACACTTAAAAAATGTATACTTATTTTATTAAATTATAATAAAACACAATATTCAATATAATATCATAATAAAATTCTAAAAAAAATGTTTGACCAATAACTACTTAAAGATTAACAACATGCAACATTACCTACATGTATACTCATACAAATAAATAGTGTTATATAAATGAGAATTTCAGTTTTCTTATTTATGCCATTCTTTGTTCTTTATTTTTTTAGTTATTGCAACACCTGTCAGATTGACGCATATTATAGCATTATAAAAAATATCATTATTTACTTAGTATAATATTTTCATACTTGTAGTATTTTTACATATGGAAAAAAATAACTTTTTCTGGTCTAACCTACATAATAAACGTATTATGGTTTAGATAAACATCGAAACAAGTGAACAAAACCCGTGAATTCAAAACACTTTTTCTTGATAAATTATATGCAGAATTATTGGCGTTTTTGGCAAACGAATACAAGGGGCATTTTGGTATGGCAACAAGAATAGTAGCACATTGTTTAAATGCTTCAAGAGTCTTCCCACGTGTTGAACTATTTTTTTGGCTAGCCCGGCCGTTTAAACTGTACGCTTAAATTATCTAGTTTTATATCATTCTTACTATAATTATTTCTATTACAGTTGGGCGACAGTGTGAAGTGAGCACACTCTTTAGAAATATATTTTTTGCTCTACTTTTATGACTGCATTTGCACAGTAAATATTATATATTATTTGGCTTATATCTCCAAGATAATGTATTTTGTTAAATCGTAAACTATTTGAAAATACTACCACAGCGTAAGAGAAAAATCTACTATATTGTTTCATTATAAATGTGAATGTGAAGCCTATATAAATATGAAATAAATTAACAATTTGAATGATATTAAACGTAAATAATTTATGCTTGTTATGAATTTATTAGGAGAATAATAATAGAAAAACACGAGAGAAAACGAAAATATGAAAAGATTGACGGGCTTAAAAACTAATTATTAATAATTAACAATTTAAAAAAATATGTCTTTATTATATTATTTTTTTTAATGACATCGTTTAATTTATTTTATTTACACGGAGTAAAATAAATATTGTTGTATAAACACACACACATATATATATATATATATATATCTGTGGGTATGAAAAAAATACTAAAGTACTTTAAGTATAAATGCTGAAGCAAAAATTCCTTTTTAATCTATTTTGTACTGTAACTAAGTGCCTGTACTTAGGTAAATATCTATATGAACATATGGTTTTTCATATAAAACGATTTTAAAACATTTAATTAAATATATAATCACCATATTATTATTAGTAAAGAATTTAATAATTTAGTTATTTACGACACTTAAATCTCGGTTAAGGGATTTTATATTTAAAATAATATTGATTGATAGCGGCTTTCTCAAGTTTAATTTAAATTACGTTAAAATAATTTAAAATTATTAATTTTAATATATTATTTGTATTTTATGTAAATAAAATTCAAAATTATTTTTTGATCTTATAAGTTTTTGACTGTAGGCCATGTAAAATTAAATTAAATATTTACATTAAAAAAAACTTGTGTATATTGTAGGAGTATAATAATAATTGAAATAGGTAATTTATTGTTGTATTTTTCTTCGAGATTTCTTTTTAATTGAATTAATAATAATAAAAAAAATTTTATTACATTATTGTTTGTGTTATATAGTTAATATGACGGGCATGTAACTTTTTATTTATTTTGTGTTAAAATTAATTTAGAAATATGGTTCGACCATAGTTTCGAAGGATTCTGATAACTGAAAAGGATTATTTAAAGCCATTAAATCTTTAAAATCAATAAAGCGTAGCACAAATAGTTATCCCAAAACTGTTCGATTTGACTTCTATTTGAAATGTGATTTCTACCTACTTATTTTATAATTTTATTGATACTTTAAACACTTTTAATTATTTTTAATTTCAAGTAAATAGAACTTTTATTCAAGTAAAAATATGTCATTACATTTTAAATATATAAAATTAAGTATATACACTTAGTTAATGATTTTGGAAGATACATAAATATTTTTTTATTTATAATTATTAAATATCTAAGTATAATTTTATTTTTATAAATTGAATTAAATTAGTCCTTGAAAATCATACGTATGTTATTTAAAGTTGAAATCACCATAATATTATGTATTTAATAATAGTTTAATTTATCCAAAATGAAAATTATAATTTATTAAATACAGATGTTTTAGTCAGTGCTCGCACTTAAGACTTGAATGTATTTATATATAATATAGTTATTATGTGTATATATAGTATCATATAGGTATGTTAAAAAAATATTAATGGGAATTATTTTTAGTCGTTTAAAAAAACCTAAAGATAGTAAGTAAAATTGAAATATATAATAATATAGACGCGTCTTAATATTAATTTTCTGTTCATAGACTGAATAGAAGTGATATTTCACTAAATTTGATTACAATTATTATATATATATATATATATATATATATATACCTGTATATAGAGTCAAAGACTTATCTGAAATATCGATCTAAATGTCTGTTGTGAGTTTTATAATAATGTACACGAGTGTGTCTTAGTGTCTATATACATATATAACGAAAACTAATTTTCAAACTTGTTATATATTTTCTATATAAATATGGGAGGACTTTTAAAATGGTCACTAAATGGTCATTAAACATATTAAACTATGTATAAATAATTCATAACAATTATTATTGTTTACAAAATGTCAATATATTGTTATATCATTATAGAGTATAGAAATACTTGGAATAATGAGAATCGACAACTAATCAAACAATTCGTTAATAGAAATATATAATTTAAAAATAAAAATTAATGAATAAAAATAAATATAAAAATAATAAATAATAATTAATAGAAAGTAAAATATGAAAAAAAAAAATAATAATAATAAAATAAAAGAACTGATTTATGAGTAATAATTTATTTAAACGAAATAATTAGTAAATTCTATATTCCCTGGTACTAAAAATAATATCACCTCGTGTGTTTGTATATAAAAATAGCTGTGTTTAAAATGTGAACACATCATTGCTATAAGTCGACTGTATTACTCAGATTTCCGTTGATTAAAGAAGATCACACAGATGGTGTGGGTAGTGTCATGCAACAGCGTAGACGGTAACCAGCAATTAGATGTGATTTAAAAAGAAAAAAAATTTACGATGTGTAATATTTTATATAAACATTTTGAATTCACAACAATAATTATGTCTAATGATCCATAAATTATAACATTCACTGTCCACCAACCATAGGCATATTTAGAAGGAAAATGGCAAATAAATCATTTTAAGATCTTATTTAAAGTAATAAAAAAGTTAAAATTAATATTTATTTTATTTTTAATGTTAACAGTATTGATAGTCGAGAAAAAACAAAATTTTATTTCTGAAAAATCACTTAGCTACATTACAGATTTTGAACATAGTAAGGCATGCATTAGTTTTATAATGATGTGTGTTTATTTATATAAAAACTTGTTTGGATAAAATGAGTAAAGTAGGAGTTTTCGGGTATACAGCTTTCTGATAGAAAAAGTGTCAGTTCATTATAAAGGTAATTTTTTGATTTTACTAGTTATATTTACAAGTACAACGAATAACTACTTAATGAAAATGTTTTATAATTTAGAAAATAATGAATAAACTTTAATAATGGTTACCGACTTATACTTATACATGTATATGTATATACACAAGTTGTAAGGTAAAAAGAGTTAAGATGGAGATTTACAGTAGAAAGGTATCTGCTAAAAAAAATATTTCTTATTGGTAATTTAAAGGTGTTATTTTTGATTTTCTCAGTCATTTTTTAGCGTTAATTACTGAAAGTGTTTATAAATTGGAAAATTATAATTCTAGAACATTTAAAACTATACTAATTTTTAACTGCGTTTTGAACTATAGTAGTATATTAACATGGTATTATAAATATCAAAACTTGTTGACCATTTTTAAATAATTTTTTATACAATATTGAAATGTACGTATTATTTTTCAAGTTTTATGCAGGGCTTGAAATTGGTATCGAAAACGGTATCATATACCGGTTAAAACCTTTACAAAATCGAAATCAAAACCAAAACCGAAAACAATAGATAACGGTATTGAAAATCAAAACTGAAACCGAAAAAACGGATAACAGTATTGAAAATCAAAACCGAAACCGAAAAACGGATAACGGTATTAAAAATCAAAACCGAAACCAAAAAAAAAAAGAGAAAACGGTATTGGAAATATATATCAAAACCGAAATATATAAACTAATATACTATACTATACTTGTCATACTATTCCTAAGATAGGACTTAATTCTTTTTAAAGAAGATAATGATCGTTTCGTCGTTGCAGTAGATAAGTACAACTGGTAATATGCAGAATATTTTAAGAAGCATATACAAATTGGGATAAAATTTTTCATCACAAATTCACAAATATCTAAAGCATGTAATCTGGGGAGGAGAGTTATGTTTTCCATAATTACTTTATATCTCCAATTTTTCAATTTCAGCATTATTGATTAATTATATAGGTGAATAAAATACAAAAAATTTCCCAAAATATATACTTAAGTATAAATATTTAGCAGGTACTTTCAACTTTTAAGCTATAGTAATAAGTAACTTTACCCAAACATATGATTTACATTCGATGTTATTGAAAGAACGATTTAAAGTTATCTTCCAATTGGAATATAGTACTCGCTACCTATAATATGTGCTTAGTAAAAAAAATAAAAATCAATGAATACTATATCAGATGAAGACAAGAAATATTAGAATATAATTTCTATAATATTAAGTAGCCAGTAGGTAGGGAACTATAATCATGGTCCACGGAGCGTAGGTATATAAACATTTTCACACCACTGCAAGCAAAATAAAAACTACAAAACAAAAATCAAGATTATCTAAACATAAATTAAATCAAAATCTAATGAATAAAATAAAAACAAAAAAAAAAATGGTGTGAAAGTAAAAATTAAAACTACGTTATTTAAAATCAAAAATATCAAATACTGGTATTTAAAGTAAAACCGAAACCAAAATTTTTGAAACCCGTATTTTAAATCGAAATCAAAAATGCGAAATACGAGTATACAAAGTCAAAACCGAAATTGAAATATTTTGAAACCGGTATTTCAAATCGAAATCGAAACCGAAAAAAATGTAAAACCGGTAATCGAAATCGAAATTAAAACCGAAATATTTTTTACGGTTTCAAGCCCTGGTTTTAAGGTTTATTTTTTGATCATATAGCGCATAGGTATTTCATTATTTTTAGTGCTATAAAATCCAAGCTCTGGTTATAAGTTTTATTTTAGGTACATTATAATACGAGTATTCCTTATGTGAACCAAAAATGAAAATAGTAAAAAAAATACCGTGTACCTACAATTTAATATATCGGCACGTGCACCATGACGTGTTCGTAGAGGTACACATCTAAAGTTTTAAAACGTGCGGTGTCGATACATCAAAGGTCGTGCTCACGCGTGCGGTCGAATGGAGGTAAATACTATCCGTCGTCGGTTAGCCGTCAGTCAATCACGAAGAGCGATGTTTTTGAAAGAAATAGCTATAAGTATATGATAGGTAGAGGTACTGTATAATTTTGTGTTAAAAAAAAACTGACGAGTTTTTTTATTTCTATCGTGTTAATAACATTGTGTGTGTCTGTGTCTATTATATATAATATCGTATACGATGACGACGGACGGGGAGAGAATATAATCAGGACGATGACGGCGTATAATCGAAAATGGGTAAGAAAAGAAAATATGAAACAACATAATATTGTGTTACGAGTTAGTTTTCCAAGTGGATAAAAATAAAAAAAGCAACACTATTGTAATATAAAATAATACATGAAAAACATTATATTGTGTATCGTTCATATAGGTAGCTATTATGAAGAGTGTTACACATAATTTTTAAGGGGCTATATGCATAGGCATAACAACTAATACGAGGAAATAGGCATATGCACAGCTGAGGGGAGCAAAATATGTGTGTACCTACTATGTTATAACTTATAATATGCTCTACGTAAAAAATTAGTTAAAATTACCATCAGAAAATTAAAGAAAAGCCTGTACAAAGTCTTGGTGTGGTTAGTTATATTATAGATACGTGTGCAAAATATAGTAACAGCAAGAGGAGACGTAGGAAAACTGCAGACGATACAGAAATGAAACGCGTTCCTTAGGAGAGTTATCGTTATGGGCCAAAAAATAACGACGAAACAGTAAAAAAGTACGATGAGTAAAAATATGTACATTGTACTACCTTTATTTGGATCCGTCGATGAGTTTCGGACTTGGCAAATTATTATTCAAAAACCCACGAATATTCAGAATTTCTTAACAATTTTTATTCATAAACAGTTGCTATAGACAATGCGAAAAAATTTATCTGATTTATGTATAGTATATAGACTTGTTGAAGATTTCAATAACTTAAAGTGGGTAACCAAATTTATTTAAAACGTGGTTTGATATTTTTGATGGAGTTTGTAAGCTAAGTGATTTTCTGTGGAGATAGTATAGTTTTAACCATACATAATATTATACTTATTCTTCCCCAATGAGAAACGCTTGTAGAAACGTATATATTACATTGTATATACATTTCAAAATTAGTTTTGTACAATACGAATGCGTGTATATGTATAGTATATATATATATGCATACGAAAAGCCGATCTGTAGGCAACGGTGGCGAGCTTAAACGATGATTTATTCAAAAGCCCACGGCGACGGCGTTCGTAAACATTTACCGTTTAGTTATTAAGGCAACGCATTTTCGACAAGTCGTTGGCAAAGTTGCTGTCAGACAGAGATGGTGTGAGAAACTCGGATGGGGATGGGACGAGAGTGAGTAGTAAATCTCCATTTCTCTTCTCCCCCGCACTTTCTCGCACATTCTTTATCTCGCTCGCATTCTCCCATATCTCTCTTTCCCCCTTTATGGAGCAAAAGGTGTTATAAGAGAACGCTTTTGTATACGAATAAATTATAACTTTTATTATTATTATTATTATTTTATTTTAACAGTCGACAAAAAAAAAAAAATATGTTTTTTTGAGATTCCAACTTTCAACTATACACATAATTGGAAGAAATATAACGCGTATTTATACTAAAAGAAACCTCAATTTGGCTTTTACTACGACAAAAATACGTACCATAATAACCGTATTATAATATTATATATTCTATAGGTATAAAAAACATTTTATACAAACAGTTACTGAATTGATTTCTTAAATGTAAAGAAAATATTGCTAGGATTATCTCAACTGAAATAAATTAAAATAATTATTTACACGCGACTAAATTAAATATTAATTTAGTTAAATAAATAGTAATTAAATATAGTTAATAAATTACCTTTATTAAATATTATACTTTAACTTTTGTAAGTTATTATTATCAAACTTAATAAGTACTAATTCTTGTTATATTGGATACTATTGTATTATATTATAATATACTATTGGTATAAAGTACTATTGAATAGTCTTCGAACAAGATTTTAGTTGATAAATTCTTTGCTTTTTATGAAAATAATTATGTCATATCGAAATACTTTAATCTTTTATTTACATATGTGTAATATATTATAAATACTGTATACTAATTAAAGCATGTAATATTTTCTTGCTGCAGTCGTCATCTGTCCATTCTATATAATCTTATAGTAGGTCATCATTGACATTGTCATATCAACGTTAGTTTCTTCATAAGTTGTACTAGTTGTAGATCTGTCTTTACCGGAACATTTGACGACAGTTTCTGTCTAAACATTTTGTGGTTAAAAATTTTCGACAAATGTTTTGATGTCTAAATTTCCATTCATCGTTTATGCTTATACTAATCTTTATTCTTTACCCATTGATTCAACTATTGAACGGTTCAAAATTTAAATCTATCACTGTAGGACACGATATAATGCCATACCGGTAGATACCTATATGTTTTTATATTGTGCCTACGCCTATATACTTACATATCGTACATATCGCACCCCCAGAAGAAGAACGACACAACTCAAATATAACAAGTATACAGTACAGGTAATATTCATTATGACAAAAAAAAAAATTAAAAATTAAAATATAATTTTTATTCTACATATTTGGTATAAACACTATTAGATTAAGATTTTTATACTCTATCACATATATATCATATTATTCAAAAAAAAAAATTACTGGGTCTTAAATAAAAATAAGTTCGGTCTATTTAATTTTTTTTTTAAAACATCAATTTTTTGAGTTGAGCCTATTTTTACGAGTAAAAGTATCAAATAACTTAAAATACAATATAAATTAATTAAAAAAATAAAAAATCACGACTTAATTGCATTACATATTATTTTATTTTATTTTTCTGAAAATTTAGAAAAATATGTAAATTGTCTATTAAGTAACTATAGTAAATAATAATATAAGTCACAATACAATGTAAAAAAATTATAAATAAATACATATAGGTAGGTCTAAATAGAGTTATAATAATTATGATATAATTGAGGTATTAAGTTGTTCTTACATAGTTCTAACAAATCCGATTTTTTCGCATCACTTATTTTGGGTGGACATACTCATAAGCTTTTTTAAGTTCTGGACATTTGGAATTGCCATTACGTGTTTCCCGCCTTACCTAAAACCAATACAATTAAAAATTAAAAATTAAAAATTAAAAGTTTTTATAATCATTAATTTACATAAAATGTTTAGTAATTTAATGTTAAATTTAAATTATAGTCACCTTTACTATTTGATAGTCTGTATTGTTGAACGATGTTCTAATTTTCAGTGTATATGGATTGTCTTTGTCCACGCGAATTTCTTTTATGTCATTCCACAGCACTTTTTTCCCATTTATGTCCACGTTAAAGTTTGTACCTACATCTTTGCTCAAAGCCTTTAAGTTTAAAAAGTCTCCAGTCGACATTTCCTTTACAGTGTATGGTTTTCCCTTTTGTTTTGCTGACTTTATAACGGATACCCATTGAGATGGTACATAGATTGGACCACTTCGAAGTACCATTTTTTTTTTTGTTTTTCTATAACTGAATGCATAGAGTCTCCTTCATTCTGCGTGTGGCCGATGATTAAAAATTTGTGACGAATTGTATTGATATTTAATAATAATGACGCATATAAATATAAACTAGCAATAAATTTATTTTTATTTTGTCCTGAACGCAGTTGTCAGAGTAAAACACTATATCTGATAAATTATTTTCAGTACCATTACATTCACTGCGTATAAAATCTAGTAAACATGTACCAATTTCATTTGCACCCCGGTTCGCTATAGTTTCATTCCAGACGTAACATATTCCTTCTCCGTTTTTCATATTATAAATTGTAAAGTTAAATGTTGCTAATCGTCGTTTATAGTAAAAATTCGAAACCTCGCCATCAGGTGCAATTAATATAGCTTGCAAATCGAAACAAACGGTATGTTGAAAACCATCAACTGCTTTTTTTTTATCGTCGTCTTTTTCTAAACGAACAGCATTTTTTTCAGAATGATGATTTTTTTGCAATAATTCTATTTCATCTGTTTTATTTTCTGTATTTTTTTATGATTCACAAATACTACATAGGTATTTTTTTGGTACAAAAAAACCAATATTGTAATTATAATTAAAAATGTGTTGATACATAGCGAGATTAGCCCATTTTTGCATACTTAATTTTTCTGTGCAATATTCAACATACATTCGGTACATTTTTGCCACGTTTAAATTTCCGGAGATATAAGTTCACATAGTCTGCTTTCTGAGATAATGCGATTCAATTGTCGGGAAAAGTTCAATATGTTTTTGTACTGATTCCTTAATAGTTGGGTCGAGCGATTTTTGTTTTTTATGTTTACCTCTAAAATCTTCGTCCAGAAAACCATTTTTCATTTTTTCTTTGACAGTTCGAACCATTCTGTCAGAAATACTTAACGTATTTAAAAAATAAGTTTTACATACTTTCATCTAAACGGAATTAATATAGAGAAAAAAACCGTAGTTTAATGATCTTGTACTACCAACTTTTGGATATCGATTATTTGGATTTATTTCGGCTACATGCCTACTAATGTAATCTCGTTGTTTCGATAAATCGGCCAAATTCCAAAATTCTTCAAAAATACATTTTCTTTGATCATTTGTAATTTTACTCGTGCATTGAATTCTGCATTTCAAACTACACGGATCTCTTATGCATTTAGCGTCAATAAGTTTTCGGTTCGAATTTTCGTATGGTAAGCCGGAATTTTTTTTTGTACGCATGACATTTTTTTTCCATTTTTTGGTTAATCGCTTACGTTTTCTTGTTAGTGTATTAATTTCTTCCAAATCTGAAGATGATGATGTTGCTGGAATAATATTAACATCTGATTCTTTAATTTTATCAATTGGTGGTAAATTTTCTTCGTCACTATTAAAAACTAATATTGAATTACAACCCTCACCCACGCTTAATGGCATCCAATCACTACTACTATCTTCAAAATATCCATCACTTGAACTTTCACTCGAACTTTCCATCATATTTTAACAAAAACGCAATACGTACATATTATGTACTTCCTATATAATTACATCATATTGTATTTAAACATAAAATATTGTTTATTAGAGACTACGGATCAGATATTGTAAATTGTAATTTATATCAGTTATTAGATACCGTTTCAACGGCGGCATTGATTACCAACTATGACGGAACTGAAAATCCCATATTTCGTCTAACCTGTTTCCTTTAAAGACTATTACTATTGAAAGATTTCATAAACAATTTTAAGTTCGTTTAGAATCTAAACGCGTATGTCGTATGTATTGTAAAATTATCGGACAAAAAGTATTTAAAATAATGTTTGAAGTACATTTTATAAAAGTATTTGGAATACGCATTTGAATACTTAAAAAGTATTTAAAAATTTTTACTTAAACACTTTTTATTGAAATACTTTACAACACTGTCGGTCGGAAAATTTTGCTTTTGTAGGTATTGGACAAATAGGTATACTTAATTATGTGGGTATATGTTGTAAATAAAAGTGATTGGCGGTGAAATTAGGTAAAATTAAACTGAATAGAATACCTTTATTTTCATGACTTTTTTTTATAGCTTCTAAAAAATTTGAATGAAAGGGAGTGGAAGTATCTACTCTGCTAGTCGTTGAATAGGATCTTGTGGTATAGGTATATTAAATAATTTTAATTTGAAAGTAATGATAAATCAGTTCTTTTAATAATACAATTCTAAGGAGAATTTGGTGTATTAAAATATTTCCACTTCTTAATATTCTTAAAATTACGACTTTTATGATATAAAAATCGCAAACTAACGAAAGCATAACAATGATAATAATATTGAAAATTATACCTACTTTTCTAAAATCAGTTGTATTTTTTTCCTTTTTTTTTTTTTTTAATTCGCATAAGTTTGTCGTTTTGTGTGAATGCGAATGCCCAAATAATCGACGTCGTTTTTAATCATCTAACAAACTTTTTCGTAAGTTTTTGTTTATTTTACAAATAATTTGTAACCAATTGGTGTCGATGGCCGAACAGCTGTTTTTCTGTGGTTTCTGCCCTTATACTGTATTATACACCGTGTGTCAAATAATTTAGACCAAAATGTATTTTCCTATTGTTTTTATGTTTTTATTGTTGTATTCGTGCTTGTTTTTATTTTATATCTTATTCCCTACAGAAGTCCATGATTTATAAAAAACCCACGGTATACATGAAGGTGTAGATTATTGTAAAATACTAAAATGTAAATTATAAACACAAATGATTTAAAAAAAAAAAATGTGTCTTATTGTATATTTTTACTGGAAAGTTCAAGTTATTTTATCTTTTTCGATCCTGGTAATGAATTAGACATACATTACAACTAAATTGATTTATTTTATTATATAATATGATCCGTGACTTGTCGTTTAATCTGTATTTATTATTGTTCGTTGTTTGAAACGATTCGTTACAATTATTATGAGCAATCCCATTGGTTCTTGTGTTAAATATATTAATGAAGATAACAATTCAATATTAATATATAAAGAAAATAATATAATTTATATTATAACGAAAGACGTGTCGAGGACGTGAAAAGTCTATGATTGCTCTGCCAGTGTTCAATACTGCGGCGATAAAACGAATTGTACGTCTATTATTGTTATATTTAAGCTGCCAACATACCAAGACGATAATATTATATTTCTCTATAAAATATATATCGACTATGTCTGTGGGCAGCAGCAGCTTGACACGTTTTCCTGGCGTAGTAAATGCGATTGTGCGAGGGCGTATAATTACGATTTAGGGGTTTTTGTTCAAATTAAAAAAAAATAAAAATAAATGTTGGTGTTTTTTTTTTTAAAAAATAAAAACCATTTTGGTTTTCGTCTCGGTAATAGTACTATAATAACAGTATTATGATACACAATATAATATATAATATATTATATAATACATTTTGTGAAAGTGAATGCGAAAACATTCATTTCACTCTAACATGTCTAACGTATGTATATAGTCTAAGCACATTATATCTTTCCTAAAATATATCACTATGGTTACTGAAATAGATAAAAATGTTCCCATCAACTGGCAGGCCTATGCACAATATAGAGTAATAATAATAAAGACGGTTTTATATTCTTAAATTTAAGCCTTTTGAAAACTATTCCCGTGCAGCGTAGCCATTTAATAAATAATATTGTACTCTATTACGTATATCAGTATATAATACACCATATCACAAAATGATTACTTGTACTCAATTTAGGAGCGTTTAGAGACAGAGAATCCAGACAGAGAACGGCTGAAAAATGTCCGACTACAACATCATTATGTCCCTTATCATTATCAGTTATCATTAAATAAAAAATGTTAACAACATAACATGTTATGATGTATAGATTATTATATATTAGTTATCACCATAGAGTAAAAAAAAATTTATTTTTAACATTGTATTTTAATTAAAATTTTTTTGTATGTGAATAAATTGTTAATTTTTTATATAAATTCTGTGAATTATTAATCAATACAATAATTATTGATTTTGTACTAACAGCTTATATAATATTTTAATTATATTTTAAAATTTTAAATATTTTAAATATTCCAAATGCATTTTTAATTTTTTTTGAAATGGTTTTAGGCAGTGTTCTCATTTGAATATTTTTTTTTTAACATTCTTATGTTTTTTAACGTTATTTAGCTTTTGCGTTTAAGGTTGTGGTATATTTTAATGTTATAGATTATTTTTGTTTAAAATTAAGGAAAGTTTTATACAATATTTACATTTTACGTTTATCGGTATTATAACATTATTTGGTTTAATATCAAGGTATTTCTTCCAAATAAATAAATCCATTCCTATTCTATATGCTATATAGAATACATCTTTAAATCTCATAATCATAAAGTAATCAAACTTCATAAATTATAAAAAGTCCGAATATTTACCCACATTAATTTTTTGATTTTATGCTTTTCTTAAACGACAGCCTAAATCACCTTAAATAATAATAAATGTCGCCTAGTGGATTTTATTATTGAAGACTGGGCGATATAATTTTTTTAACTATAAATATATCAATGAGAAATAATTAGGTAGGTATCTAATGAATAATTATGAATAAATCTATGTCACTGAATGTAAAGGCATTTTGTAATAATGTACTTGTTGATGATTAATGAAATATTAGTATACCTATTTGGTATTAAATGTACACCTTTCTAAGGATATGTCTATAAGAGGGTGAGTGATGACATAGAAAGTAACTTTTGAAATTAAAATATAACTAGATTTTGTTCGATGAAGTTATTGGTATGTGACAGAAAAACTTTTGTATATTATAAATATACAAAAATCAAAAAACTTACAAAAATCGTTAATTAATTAAACGTTATTTTTTTTTTTTTAATTAATATATGAAATTTGGACATATATACTAGATTAAATACAACACCTACCAGATGCAACTCCTTGTAAGTCAGACTAATTTTAAGTTCAACACCTTTTGAGTCCGAAACTTTGAATTTGTAACTAGGTTTGAGTGTGACACCTTATAATTGTAACTTTTTTTTAGTACAACACCTCATTAGTAAAATTACTTTTGAGTGTAATTCGTATACCTTGGTTTATGTAGGTATTTTATCGGAAATAATATTGTTAATTAATTAATTTTAAAAATATTCCACCTACGAAAAAAACTGGCTTTCACATTCTAGATGATTCACCCTTTAAGTGTGTCCAACAAATAGGTTAATAAAATACCTAAGTGATCTGAAAATCAATCAAACTTACTATTATCGGCCGAGTATAATAGGTTTTACAAACATCACACATACATATCACTATAAATTCAATCAAAATTCTAAAAAAATATCATAAAAGTCTGATAATTTGAAATACATTTACCATTAAATAAAATATGGGTATAAAATATAATAGGTACTCCGAACATAAGAAGTCGCTCAGACTTTTCGTTTTCGAAATTTTATATAACCATTGTCGTCAGGTCGATATGTTTGAAAGTTTGATTAAATATATGCTTATTGCCTACTTATTATAGTTTAAATCAAATTGTGCAAAATACTACGGAAGTCCTATGATTTTAAATTCATTATGTACCTACCTACCTATTATATATATATATATATGCGGGATAGACTTATATAATATATAAATACGCACAATTTAATTTGCATTGTTTAATGGTACAAAATTTAATTCAAACAAATGAAAAAAATAAAATGATAAGAAAATATATTACGATTTCGGATATCAGATAAAAAAAAAATCGCAAAAAAAATGATAGTCGGAGACCGGCGTACCCGTATTGAGAGTTGTTGATTCCCGTTTCCCTTAAGCTACAGAATCGATGATAAAGTAGTCAAAATTTCTCCTATTTAAACTATTCAGATACGGATGACACGTATATCGACAGATAATATATACGCGTATTCGGAATGAACCTAAGGGTCGGACACAAACGATCGGTGGAAAATAAACGGTTTTAAAATACAAAATATACGAATTCGTTCAGATATGGATGCACTTTAATGCAAAGTAATAATGAAAAACGGGAAAAAAACTTGGAAAAAATACAAAAAAAGATAGAACGAAGTTGCCGCCCTTTCGTAGGTCAGGATGACGGTGGCGGCTTCGTTTACCGTATACATTTATACTTACCTAACGGGGAAATGGGAATTGAACCTGAGACCCTATGACTTAAACACTAATTCTTAACGACTAGAGAAGACTCGAGCAATAGCTGAATATCCAGCATTGGATAATGTGCGTCCCATACGTAGTTTTCTGGGACTAACAGAATTCTTCAGACACTTTGTAGAGGAGTGTGCAAATTTTGCTGAATCATTGTCGAGATTGACCAGAAAAGAGATGGTGTTCAAATGGTCTATAGAGCAGAAATGTGCATTCGACTATTCGAGATTACAGAACTGCATATTGATGTGCCAGTGATGTTAGTGTGGGAGCCATGTTAATGCAGAGAGAAAGCTAGTGATCATCTGCGTTTGATATACTGTGCTAGTAAGAAGACTGGTGAAGCAGAAAATAAAATAAAATTTGAGTTAATGTGCGTTGTATGGACCATTCAGAAGTTTCCTTAATTTCTGCTTGGGATACCGTTTTTTGTATATATATATATTGTTAAGTTCTTGTATATCTAAACTTATTTCGTGGTATCAACTTTCAGATAGTGCGATGGCACGACGTGTTACAAGATTTTGATTTTTCTATGTAGTATCAGTCTGGAATACGCATGAGACCCGTGGATACACTTTCTCGAGCTCTAGTAGAAGATGTCGAAAAGAGAAATACAATGCTGTCTTTAACTAAATGTATGGTGAAAGAAAATCTAAGTGTCTATATTCTCTTTTCACAGAAAGAGAAGGTACTCATGTATTAAACTGCTGATAAAGATGTATCGTGGGTGATCAAACAATTCGAATCAGTCAAAGGCAATAGAACAGAAGAATAATCTGCTGGAGAATAATATGTGCTGGACCAAGGACAATTGTATAGAAGGGTAAAGGATAAACTGTTGTTTGTTATGCCTAATACTATGTAGAAGAGTTTGACTGTGGTGGTTTATAACATTGAGTATCTAGCTTTAGACAGTACAGTTGTCAATAATCATCAACAGGATTTATTTAGTATGATGTTGATTATACCAGTTGGCAACCCTATTGATAAGCAAAATTATATTCTATAAGTAAAGTTAAGAAAAAGTTACGTTATGTTTTTAGCTGTACACGCAAGCATTGTGCTCCTCCTTTTTATTTAATATAATATCTTTATGTATCACAGTGTAAAATGTAATATTGTTTTTATTAATCATTAAATGTGTCAATAAGTATTTATACAGTCCACTATCCATTTTAACAAGTAAGTCTACGAACAAGATAAACAATATAATGAAGCAAAACTAAATAAACTTAATAACGATGAGTCAACAGAACCTGTGCAAACTACTCTACACTGTACTTAGAAAGTACCTCAAACACACGTAATATTATAAAAATCAATAGTTTTAGTTAAAGAATCTGGAAGTACTAAAGAATGCAGAGCACTTTTGGATAATGGTTCACAGATAAACTTTGTTACTAGTCAATATAATCAAAACTTACAATTATGTTCTATTAAACATATCACTAAAGTAAGTAGAATCAATGCTATATCTTCATCTAGCAACTCAATCATATCACTACAAATTATGTCTCGCACATCTACCTTTAAAAGAAAAATGAAGTTTGTTGTTCTGGACAAGATAACAGGCGATCTGCCCACTTCCATTGTTTCTTCAAGGAAAATCTGTTCATCGTCTGGATTGATCCTAGCTGATCCTGAATATTTTCAACTAAATAAAATTGATATGTTAATTGGAGGTGAGTGTTTTAGTGAATTTGTTAAAACAGGGTTTGATCAAAATGGGATATAAACAATCAACCCTACACAAAACTACACTAGGATGGGTTGTTGCTGGTCGAGTAGGAAATAATATTAGTCAACAAACCTACACAGCTGATTATGTATGTGTTGATTCCAGTAATGACACAGAACAAATTGATGAATTGTTAACAAAGTTTTGGTCAATTAAAGAATGTTTTAAAGAATTAGCCGTATCCAATGAAGATAAACTATATGAAGATAATTATATTTCTGCCACAAAAAGAGATGAGAAAGGAAGATATATAGTCGAATTGACTTTCACAGTAAGTCCAGATACACTTGGAAACTCATTCAATGAAGCATTAAGAAGATGTAATCAACTTGAAACAATGAAAAACAATGGAAAAGTATTATGAGTTTGACAAAGACTTACAAATGATATTTATAGATTTTAAACAAGCATACGATAACATCGACAGAGAGCAACTATGGATAGTATTACAGAATTTTGGGTCGTCCAAAAAACTAGTAAATTTAGGTAAAAGCTGCAATTCTAATACTATATGCAAAGTGCTTTTCGTGGGAATGGAGTCAGGGTACTTCGAAGTCAAGTCTGGTTTAAGACAAGGGGATGCACTATCCCCCGTTCTTTTCAATATAGCATTGGAAAGAGTAGTGAGAGATATGCATGAAATCCAAGAAATTAATTTAAATGGTAAGGGGATATTACTAATATATACTGATGGCATTATCATGCTTGGAGACTCTCAAAACGAAGTACAAGAAAATACAAATTAATTAATTAAGTCTAGTAAAAGATATAAACGAGAGCAAGACAAAGTATATGATCATGAGTAGGCGACCAAGAATTTTACAGAATCTCACTGTAGATGAATATACATATGAGCAAGTAGAAGATTTTAAATACTTGGGGGTTAATTAAAATAATATGCATAACGAAATAAGATTCAGGCTGAATGCGGCAAATCGAGGATATTAAGCAATGATAAAAATATTCAGTTCTAAGCTTCTCTTCAGAGAAACTAAGAGGAAGCTATATATTTCCTACTTACGGCCCATAGTAATGTATGGTAGCGAAACTTGGTCAACAACTAAAGTGGACAAGACAAAGTTACTAACATTTGAAAGAAAGATATGAAAGGAGAACTAATACAGATATTGAAAGAATCTTTAACGGACCAAATATACAAAAATTTCTTGTCTCAAAAAGACTGAAATGGCGAGATAAAGCCAATTTAATGAGACAAGTTTTGGTGTCTAAACTAAAAAAAAGACGCCCCAGAGGAAGACCACGTTAGTGGTGGCTAGATCGGGTAAAGAAAGATTTAATTCAAGTAGATGAAATAGCAAGAATTGAGGATGCAGACAACAGAGACTAATGGAGGGGTTTGGTAGAAGCAGTGAAAGGCCTTAATGGCCTGTGTAAGAAAAGATATGAAAAAGATATTCATGAGTGAATATGAAACATTGGATTACATGGAGAAAATTCAGCACAATCCCAACGATTCTATCCAATATTTTTTACCACACCATCCCGTATTAAAGGAATCAAGTATGACTACAAAACTCATGTAATTAGTTTTTGATGATTCAATAAAAACAGATTTTGAACGTGGGCCTTATCTGAATAACATTTAAATGGTGGGTTCAGTAGTACAGGATGAATTATTTTCAATAATTGTTATTGTTAGGTTCCGCATATATACTTATGTGTTTGTAGTCGATATAGTCAAAATGTGTTGCCAAATTAATGTGAATCTCAAACATCAGGATCTCTAAGTGCATCATTTGGAGGTACTCATCTGAAGAAGAATTATCTATCTACAAATTAACAACTGTGATATATGGAACAGCATCCACTCCATACTTGGAAACAAGAAAATTAAACCAAGTTGCTACTGAAGAAAAACAAAGGTAGCACAGGCAATCAAAGATTTCTACGTCGATGATATTCTTAGTGGTTCAAGTACTGAACAATAGGTCAAGCTTATTATTAATGATATCATATTGATGCTGCAACAAGGTGGTTTTGAACTTGGTATATGGTTTTCCAATCACCAATCACTGTTATCAGCTATTTCCAATACAAACAAGAACACTACCACCACAGTACCAGTCATGGACAATGAAGTGGTTGGTTTCCTATGTTTGTAATGGAAAAAAATACAGATGAACTGAACTTCTCAAAAGCGATGGATCCAGAATACCAATGTAAAACTAAGCGACAAGTATTATCAGTTATTTCTAAAGTTTTTGACCCTTTCGGACTAATAGGACCAGTGATAATAAATACAAAAATAACGATTCAATCTACTTGAAAACTGAAGATTGACTGGGATGAAACACTACGACCAAATATTCAAACATCTTGGGACACATTTTATAAAGATTTGTTTTCCATCAATAATATCAGCATTCCACGCAATGTTACATCAATAAAAAACAACTTAATTTTCGACTTGCATGGTTTCTGTGATGCTTCAGAGAAGGCATATGGATCCGCCATTTGTGTTTGGTGTAATGGCAATGATGGAAACATCACAAGTCAGTTATTGATTGTAAAATCCAAAGTGGTACCTGTATAATCCATTTCCATACCAAGATTAGAATTGTGTGGCGCTATTCTGTTAGCAGAACTAATCACTATCGTCAAAAAAAGTTTGAAAGAAAAACCTGGAAAGATCAACCTATGGTGAGACTCAACGGTAACATTGACATGAATTGTAGCATGTCTAATCAAGTGGAAACAGTTTATGACCAATTGAGTGAGTAAG
The DNA here is from genome assembly GCA_025469235.1 of Pemphigus obesinymphae. Classification (NCBI taxonomy): domain Eukaryota; kingdom Metazoa; phylum Arthropoda; class Insecta; order Hemiptera; family Aphididae; genus Pemphigus; species Pemphigus obesinymphae. The sequence goes on along the minus strand of JAIPRL010002926.1, from coordinate 5,546 downwards.
ATACAAAAGTTAACATCTGCTTATCAACGGAGACATGTGAAATCTGAACACGACCCGGCAAACTTAATATCTCGTGAAGTCTCATCGTGAACATTAGCTAGGACCATACTATGATGAAAAAAACCATTATGATTATACTCGTCAGTAGATTTTGAATAAAAATTTTATAAACAAGAAACATGACCAGCAGGACCTTCTCGAATCAAAAAAACCTAAAACTCAAATTAACTTAGTAATAAAGTATAGTACTCTGTGTGAAAAATACTCATCTTGGAATAAATTAATTAGGATTACAGCACTTATTTTTCGTTTTGTCAATAACAGCTGTTCTCGATCTAAGAAAAGGAAAAAATGTTTTGGAGCATTGAACAGTCAAGAACTTCAATAGTTATATTATATAATACTTCAATAGCCTATATGGTGTAAAATAGCACAATCAGAACATTTTGCCAATGAAATATCTAAACTTCAAAAAAATAAACCATTGCCAAAAACTTTCAAACTACTATGGTTGGCGCCCTTTATTAAGGCCTTTATTTCTTTATTAAGAGTAGGAGGACGATTCAGGCATGCGAGAATTTCGACAGACAAGAAACATCCCATTCTACTTCCTAAAAATCATACTGTCACAAAATTAATTGTTAACTTCTTACATGTTAAATACCTGCATTTGGGTGCTCAAACTTTACTATCAATCATGAAACAAAGATATTGGCCTTTAAGTGGGAGGCATTTATAAAAAAAATCGTACTTGTTTCAAAACAAAGCCAATATCTCAACAACCACCAATGGGTCAACTTTCCAATGCTAGAGTAATTCCTTCAAAACCATTTCCAAAAACTGAACTAGATTTTTGTGGTCAAGTGTATGTACGCCAATCTCTCGACCGAGATTTGTTTGTATTACTATCAAGGCAGTACATTTAGAGCTATTTAGTGATCTGAGTACAACGGCCTTTCTTTCTGCCCTACAAACGATTCACATCCAAAAGAAGTTTATGTAAAGAAATCCATTGTGACAATGGTACTAATTTTGTGGGAACTGCAAAAACGCTCAACAAAATGCATAAGTTTGTTTTAAAAAATTACACTAATTTTAAACATATCAGCATACCAGATCCCATAGAATGGAACTTCATACCACCTAGTTCACCACATATTGATGGTCTCTGGGAGGCCAGTGTAAAATCTGTCACGTATCACTTGTACAGGCTTATGAGAAACGATTGCTTGACATACGTAGAAGCATCAACAATTTTGACTCAAATCAAATCATGTCTAAACTCCAGGCCTTTAACTCTGATATTTAATGACCCCAATGATCTGAAACCATTGACGCCTGCACATTTTTTGATTGGAGATTACTTGATAGTACCTATTGAACGTGACGTAACAAACAATCCCGTAAACTAAAATCAAAGATAGAAGCAAGTTCAATCTTTGTTTTTATCTTTCTGGAAACTATGGTCACATGGCTATTTACAACTCTGCAAAAACGGCCCAAATGGCACAAATGAACACCTTGAAGTGGATGATATTGTGATTATAAGTGAAACTAATCTTCCTCCTTCGAATTGGATTTGGGACGTATCATCCAAGTGCATCCAGGAATAGATGGAACTACAAGAGTAGCCACAGTGAAGACTTCAAAGGGGATTGTGAAATGACTAGTTATTAAATTATGTAAATTACCTATTTGTTGAAAACTCCCTTCAACGGGGAATTATATTTAGTATTTTTTTGATTATGCCAGTTGACAACCCTAATGATAAGCAAAATTATACTAAACATACTCCCTCGTTGAAGGGAGTCTTCAACAAATAAGTAATTTACATAATTTAATGGCTGGTCATTTCCGTTTCACACCTTTGAAGTCTTCACTGTGTCTTCACTGAGTGAAAGACACACTTCAGTATGTTCGAACTTTAGTCCGGACATATGGACTGCCAAGGCGATTTATCTTAGATCGAAATACGAGTTTCACTTCTAGAGTCTTCCAGTCCTAGAGGATAGAACAGGGATAGAGCATGTGCTCGCTTCTTTGTGATATCCTCAAACAAATGGGCAGGAGGTAAAGAGGGTACGCAATATCTTGATGATTACTTTAATGACAGCATATTCTAAATGAGAAGACTGAAACGAGTTCCTGAATCAGGTGCGAAATATGATAAATAACAGCGAAAGTAAAGTCATTTCGAGGACTCCATTTAAATTGCTTCACGGTTATAGACCAAGTATTCGTTTGGGGAGTTTGTGGCAACTATCCAATACCACAAACGATTTGTAAGGACCGGAGGAACTGCGAAAAGTTGCTAAGGAATAACTCGACATGTTTAAGGCCAAAAGTAAGAAAGAATATGATGCACATAGGCATAACAATATACAGTAAGTATGTCATGGAAAGATTGTAGTCATGAAACAATTGCCATCAACACAGAAGAGTTAAAGAAACTAAAATATATGTACCACGAGTCCTTGGTTATATTGGCCATTGAGGGTATGTTTATATATTTAGACGTTTAGTTGTCCACGGCCTGCGAAGGCGTTATCCGATTTAAGGATCGATTATATGCCTTGCTAATAAAGTTCTTCTCAACTAAGTTTTTGTTGTTCACCTGTTTGACTCTCGTCCATTCTCAATAATAAAGTTAACTTTTAGAGATTTTAGCACTTTAATTGCGTTTGGCATTAATAAATTAAAATAAATAAATAAATAAATAAACACAATACAGTACACAATTATCGCCAAAACATAGTTTTGACAATTATGATAAAATCACTATGCTTAATCGACGAGCTTTTTTTTATCGAGTTTAAATTATTATATAATGTATAAAAATAAAAAAAAAGTCCAGTCAGTATGGAGTGGAATACTTCGCTCGTCGGGTGTCAGTGTACATGGATGCATTTCGCTTATTGAATAGGATATTATTGGGAAATGTATTATATTTGAAAGCAATAATAAATCATTGCATTCAATGAATCGATTCTAAGTGAAACTTCAGTGAATTTTTTTTTTTTTTTCTGAGGGGGCATAAAAAAATAACCTTTCTAAAGTACCAACTAGAATTAATTTGCCAAAAATACCATTTTAATATCCCGAAAATCCTACTCAACTTTTTCAACTCAAAAAGTTCCTTACAGAAATAAAAATAAACATCATTGTAAAACTAATAGTTAAAATATTATATATAATATTAATATTGGGCTATATATTTAAGTAACCAAAAAATATCTTCAAGAAAACACATTTAAGGTAGGTAGTCCTATTTCAAAGAATTGAATACATTTTAGTGTAAGTAAATTACTGAAAGAGCTGTAGATGTAGAGTGAAGTACAGTGTTTTGTATATGTGTTTAAATAAATGTCATGATTGTCATGCTTACGTAATAATAAAAAAAGTAGTCATGGAGAATATTGGTTGTACTGTACCTGTACGAGTATAATATGATACACAACTTATGTGGACCATTTTCAACTACTCGCATATACTATACCGCGATGTGAATACAAAATGGTTTTCTGAGAATTTATGAATACTACATACATTACATAATAATATACAGTGTGCGGTAAATAGATCTTTTACATTTTGAAGGTAATTAATTTTGAAATAAGAAAAAAATCATACAAGTTATCCAATATGTAATTTTACAGGATCAAAGTAGGTATACATAATATAGTTTTTCCAATGATTTAAAAAATTATATAATAATTTATAGTGGTGTTCTCCATTACACAGTTTGACTTGGGAGTTTTAACATTATACAGTTTTAAGTCGTGTTAAAATCTGAAGTAACTGAAAAAATAACTGAAAAAATTTTGGAAACTCTCAGGGTTATTATTAGTCTATAGAAATTATGTATTGTAAGTACTTAATGTCGGAAATTACCGGAAGACTGTAAAAGTTGCATGACTTGAAAGGAAAATTATCAAGACATGTCTGTATATTCAAATGTGTATTGATAATGAAGTACATAATTCAAGTGCTATAATATTTTAAAATTTAAACCCGATGAAAATAAACTGTATTATGTATAGGGGGGCGTTCAAGTATTACATAATCACATTTTTGGCCTTTTTAGACCTCCTCCTCCCCCTTGTCAGCAAATATCCGACCCCCCTACTTTATTACGTCAGCATATGTCCAAAGACCCCTCTATTAAAAAAAAAATTTTAAAATTTCCAAATTTTATATGAGTATATTAATTAAAAATAAATGAAATATTTATGTACATATTTTGATTTTTTTATTACTACTGACGTCAAGAGGGTTTAACCCCCCCCCCCCTATCTCCCTTGTCAACAAATGTATGCACACAACAGACTCCCCCTCCCCCTAGGCGCTTACGTAATACTTGAACGTCCCTCAGGTAATTTGATATTATAAAAATATATTTTGGGCTACTTTATACGATTTTTTTTACTTTAAAAATTCGGGAAATCGTTTTGTCACACTCTGTTCTTTCTTTATATTTTACTATATAGAATACTGTAGACTGTAATACATGTATATACAAAACTTATAAGGTTTGTCGACGGATAAGCGCAAGTAAATACAATACGATGACGACAGGATGAAGTAAAAAGAAAATCGCACACACACGTTCATTCACTTTATAGAGTGGGTAGGTATTGTTTTATTTGATTTTTAACGCTAAGTACGGTCAAACAGTTCAATATATTATACAATATTAACATAACATTTTTCTTATATAAAATATTTTATTTATCAAATAATTAAAAAAAAAATATCTGATGTATAGACATATTATATAATACACAATATAATATAAAATGAGTACTTATTAGTTATTACCTACCTATACAGGGTTGAATACCCCTTTTACCTTTCCTCCAAGATCACTTCAATTTTTTACTATGAGAAATATGTCATTCACAACGTTATATTTATTATATTTATTATATACTCAATGATAAAGATATGATTTCCAAAAATTAAATTTGTTGATAATGGTTACCAAAATAATGATAACAGAAAAAATGTTAAATATTAATTTTTAGCATAGTTTTACACTATGTATTTGCAGAAGTTATTGTAGCCAAAACGCATCATAGAATATTCGTTGCCATAATAATAGCATAGTTGAGTAAAACAATTGAAAAAATAATGTAATTTATTTTAAGTTTTATATGAATTTGATATAAGTTTTAAATTTTTAGGTGTGCTAAATTCCCGATTTCAATATATTATATTTTAAACAATAATCTAAAAATATTATAAAACAAAACGAATAATATATATATATATATCTCCCTAGTAACCAAATCAACAATATTCCTCGTAACTATGTAATAAAAATATTATAAAACGAATATTATCTAATTTACTAGTAACTAAATCAACAAACTCGTAACTATATGTACCAGTAACTACGGACGGACTGTAGAAACCTAAAAGCAAATGCCTACAATAGCCGCACATTACAGTAATAATAACTCATTTTAAGAAGACGCCAATCATACACCAATAATTTTTAATACTTAGCAAGAACATATCCATAAAAAACAAACTAAAATATCTCT
>JAIPRL010002925.1:0-52722 GCA_025469235.1 Pemphigus obesinymphae | reverse complement strand
TAGGTTCAAAGTGCGAGTAGGTACGTGGAATGTAGGAACATTGACAGGTAGGAGTAGGGAGTTAGCAGAAGTTTTGAAGAGGAGGAATGTGAATATTTGTTGTGTGCAAGAAACAAAGTGGAAAGGGAAGAGAGCAAAAGAAATTGGAGAGGGGTATAAAATCATATATTCAGGAAGGACTAGTATAAGGAATGGGGTGAGAGTGATATTAGATGAAGAAATGAAAAGAAAAGTGGTAGAGGTGATTAGAAAAAGTGATAGAGTTATTTTAGTGAGAGTAATATTAGAGGATAAGGTATTAAATATAGTAAGTGCGTATGCTCCACAAGTGGGATGTGAGAAAGATAAAAGAGGGAGGGGAAGATCGAAAAAGAGATGGGGGGATGTAATGGCGAGTGATATGAGGAAGGTGGGAGTAAGTGAAGAATATGCGGGAGATAGAGCTAAGTGGAAGTGTAGGACCAGGGTGGCCGACCCCAAATAGTTGGGAGAGAAGGCCAATGAGAAGAAGAAGAATAAAAAAATGTACCTACCTATATGTATACTATAAAGAACTAACAGACATTTTTTTTTCTTCAATCACATATTATAGCATTGAAAAAACAATATTGTAAATATTGAATTGTAATCTAAATATCCGATGGAAGATAAATAAAAACAAGTTTAAGTAAATATGAAATTAATAAGTGATACATGTTTATAAAATCTCGTAATTTTCTTATTAGATTTATTTAAAATATCTTATATAACTATATATTATAAACTATACAATGATAATACTATGATAATTGAAAATATAGATATAAGTTAAAATGTAGGATTTTAATTTTAATAATCCATATTAACAAGTTTTTGAGGATATTGTATAAAGCATAATATTACTAAATTTGAAAAATGTATAAATCGGTTAAAAATGTCATATTTAATTATACCAGTATTAAGCCAGGTTTTTGCTAAAAAAAAATCCCCCAAAAATATACACAGTGGTGAAAAACCCCATGTTTACAATCTACTTGTATTTATTTATGAATAAAAGGTGACCACAAACCTATATCATTTATCATTCCTGTCAGCATTAGGCAGGTATACATACGAGAACATAATAAACGAATCTCGTGAAAAATCGCTTTTAGCAAAGTGTTTTGTCGTTATATTCCAAATAAAGAAGAAAAAAGGCGACAATGCATTTATTTTGAAAAAGTTTATAATAAATAATTCCGAAAATTTACACTTATAAAAAATAACTTCAAAGTTTACATATAGGTATATAATATTATATAATAGATGTATATTGTTTAAAGTTCTAGAAAATAATTTAATTGTTGGTTGCATAACCAACAAAAATAAGTATACTATGATAAAATATTTTGGAATATTTTGTAATAATATTTATTCATATAGTTATTTTTGAGATATAAACTAGAAATTTCAAGAAATAATTGTTCAAAAAAGTATTCAGTGTGTATGAAATCATGTCTCATCAACATTGTTTAGATGAGCTTGTCATAATAAAAAACATCAAAATGGGCGGTTTTAAATTCAACAAATAAAATTTAGATATATCTATGAACCAAAAATATAAATATACGTTTGAACAGTGGCGGCTCATGGACTTTGAAAGAGGGAGGACGATTAATAATCCTATGTATATTATAATATTATTTTTAAGGTTCATGTAATTTCTCTTTGACCATGAAATATATAGTTAATAATAAAAACAAATGATATTCGTGTATTTATCTTTTTCAATATGTTAATATACCTATACCTATACTGCTATACATAAAATGCATATACGTACTTGATATATTTAAAACATTTTAAAACGTTAATAACCTGACTTAGTTGTCTGACACATGCACCTGATTACTAAAATTGAGATTTGTATTTATAATTTCTTGAGTGATGGATTGATTTATGGAAAAAAAGACCTACGGTACAGATTTTTCATAAACAGAATATAATCAATGGCGTATAGAAACTATAATTATTTTCAATACATTACATTTCAAGCAAATTATTTATTGACACGTTTTTCATACCTCAAAATTGGATTTATTGGCAAAATAATGTCAATATACCTAACTGATTATTTGCTCTTCTTTAATAATTACAATTGAAAACCTACATATCAAAAAGCAACATCCGATTTTCTTACGTATCACCATAAAGTTGCGTGTGTTTCAAACAAAGAAAAGTGGGTAAAGTGATATACATTCCCTTAATTTGATTTATCGTTTGAATTTATAATATTTCAAACGTGTCGGTATAATTTAATATGATCGTGAAAAATATTTCGAAAAATCTTAATCGTTTTAATTACTATTGAATACTTACGCAATACTTTAAACTATAGTATTATGTTAAATGGGGTTTTATGCTACCAAAGTTCGTGACATTTCACTATTGAATACTTACCTAACTATGAGTTATAAATTATTATTCATTTATTTATTAAATGTAATTTATTATTATATAAAAACTATTAGTGTGGTACCAAAATTACTTAGTACAATTCTGAGACTTTGATACTAGTAGAACAAGCCTTGTTTAACCACACATCCACTTGTTTTACAACTACCCGATATATTTAGAATTTTAAACTAAGGAAGAAATGTATTAGTATTACAATAATGTCTTATATTTTTTACGTTTGTACTCAAAAACTTTATAAGAAACACTACTCCAAAAATCACACGATCGCACCATTTTCCGGTAGAAAATTGCATTTAGTTAGTACTTTTAAAATATGGTTTTTCTAAAAAACTAAAAACTTACATAAGAACAGTGAAAACACAATTTCGAAAAAATTAACTATAGTTATTTCTCCGTGATTTCGTAATTAATAATCCTGTATGCTTCAAATGTTTACCGAATATGTATTTTAAAACAAAATTAACGTATAATATATTTTCAATATGTTTTTCAAATTTTGGTATATTTATAGCTAGATAGGTATATAACATCCACTTATATTGTTTTTTCACAATAATTATCTCATGTGAATATTTAAAATAATTAATAAATATAATTTATTACCATTATTTATAAATAATTCATTAGAGCACAGGTCCGGGTTTTCAATTATCTAACCCTTCTTCAAATATACTTATTCAGGGAATAAACATCCGAATAAAAAGATAAGTGTATTTCGATGTAAAATGTATTTCGTAAATAGTGATACTATAATAACTTATGGTACTAGACAGTGGTAGACTATGGAACAACTTTACTTGATCGTGAATCTTCTATGTTATTTACTTTTTATTTTTTAAACATTTATATACAAAAACAGATATTTGTGGAATCATCAGTTATGTGTTGAATATTATTTTTATTTAGCAAATAAATTTCATCTCAATATTGAAAAATTATTTTTATAGGAAAACAGAATTTAAATGTTTATTTTTTCATTTTTAGTTAAATCACATTTTTTTAAGAAAAATACACAAGATTTATACATACGTCAGTTTTCTTCTTGATGAATACGTCACGACATAAACGAATTGTAACACGTCTTCGCTAAGGAACAAGATAGATATTTCGGTTTTATCGAATCAAAAAATCGCTTTAAAAATATATAAAACAACGTCATTGACAATCAATTTCGAGATCTCGTTCCTTAAATAATTTTTCCCATTTTTTATCACTACATCAACACATTAAATACAAAATGTCCATGTCTCAGTTTAATTCTATCGTCGACTTAATAAGTTGAAACTTTTTAACTATAGTTTTTTTGATTTATTTTTAGTAAATTGTTCTTAAATTAATTAAATCAATTTTCATAGTAAAAATTAAAAAATTAAAAACGCCAAATATCAATGTATTTTTAAACTTTACAAGTACTTTTAATAGAATATAATTGTTCTAAATTCCATAAGTAAATTTTTTATATAACGTTATGTGTTTTGTTATCGTTTTTTTTTATATATATAATTAATCTAATTCAATATTATTCTGCAGAATACACCGAATAACTCAAAATGATTTTCATTTCGTTTTAAGCAATAATTTGGTTTTTGTAGTGTATAGATAATATATTTTATTTACTTTGAAATAATTGTGAAAATTACAATGTATTTTTAAATTACCAATTTGAAGTTGCATACTTTTGGAACATTGTAATGTGTAAATATTTAATTAAAATACTTAGTACATCAATATTACTAGTATATATCTATAAACTATACATATTATATATATTACAATTTACGATTATAATACATATTCAAGGTGATAATAATTAATTGTATATGTATATACTCAATATTTTGTTCATATAAAATTAAAGAATACGACATATATAATAATCAATATTAAAGTAATTGAATTAAATATAAAAATGAATTTTTACAATAAATAAACATATTCCTAAAATTAAGTACCTACTTATATTATTGTTGTACTAAAATAATGTCCCGTGAATATTTTGCAACAAAAAATCAACACCCTAAACGGTTATAATATTCCCATGTTTTAAAATAGTAATTAATTAAATAATACATTTATTTATTAAATTGACAAGAATAGGTTAAAAAAAAAAACTTTATTAGCAAATAACCTTTTGCCTTTATAAAAAATTTCAACGAAGATAGATTTAGGTGGGACATTCTGTATGATCAATACATTTCAATTTATTAATTCTGAAGATAAATATTGTACAGTGATCTTTTTTTACAATTTGATTCATGATGAAAACAGTATCCACTGTGCGCTGCAGACGTCTATAATAAACGTTCGTTGTTTTTACGGCATTTCAACAGTTCATGGAAGGGGGGAAGTCGGTCAGTAGTGGATAGAAGTACTTCGTTTTGTTTGATATAAATAGGATACTGATTGTTGATCGTGAATTTATAGAATCTTAAAACAATAATAAATCACTCCTCTCTATAAACGTATTCTAAAACTAAGCTTGGTTTAATATACATGACTTTAACTGTAAAAAATTTTTTTACATACCTATAAATAACAGTAAAAAAAAATTAAAAATATATATATATATATATAAATATATAATCTTTAAAAAATTAAAATTTTGAGATCCATTATCTTCATATTTACGATAGGAAATAACAAATCATTTCACTATTTCCTGGAAAATTTACGAGCAATACGGAAAATTGATATTTGTGTAACGATTATAAACCATATCGTCCAGTAGACAATTTTTTCTCGGAAAAAAACGATATAAACATTATTGTGAAACCAAGAAATCCCTTATTCCACTTAGAATTTAAAAAAAAGTATATGCTTATATATAGCATTATCAATTAAAAAAAAATATAAATAAATAATCAGTTACCGTAAATTTAATGGAAAATAATAAGAAGAATTAGATTATTTTATACTTTCACGTATACTGAAATGATCACCAAACTGATTTTTCCAATATTAATTATATTTTAGTAATATTGTTTTAAAATGCTTCATTTATTTTAATATACTATGTTTTTATCTTCAAATCTGTCCCCTTAGCTTAGTATCACCATATTTCATTACCTTTTACCATATATTATTTTTTTAGGGATATTTTGAAAAGTATTAACTACTATCAGTGGTAAATTAATTTTCACATAACTAAGGTGAATTTTCATTAAAAAAAAAAAAAACAATTGGATACTATTTTATACTATAAGTATATTTTATCATTTAGTTCTAACCTATTAATTCTACAGTTTCATAATATATTTTCAGGATAAAAATATTCAGTATAGAAAATGTATGTTTACTTATGTTTTTGAGTAATATAAAAATACACATAAAGTAAAATAAATACATGTTATTTTATTTTTTACGTATTTTACAAATGTAATTTTATTTTTATTCTTTATCTACACCGAAATATAATATTTTATACATATATGTTAATTATTCCAAGTGTTAAACAATTAACTAACTGTAGACAGTTCACTAGATAAATATGTACTTTTCTATCTTTTTATGATTAAATTAAATTACGTATTTGATATAGATAAATTATATAATTAGGTATATATTGCGTGGAAAAAATGAAATTACTTCCTTCGTATCGTGTATCAATATTTCCCGTTTCCGACAAAATAATACTTGTTGGCTGCCTCTATAGAGACATGTGGACGCACTGACAGTTTACACTAAATCCCACGAGAATATACATAATTAAATTACATTTTTGATTGCTTTTCTTTCCAGTACCAAACTTTAAATTTAATAGAAAAAAAAATTTGTCGGCTGTTTTTCTTAGTCTCAGTCTTCTATCGATCATCTTTTCAAGTTTTTAAATTAATATTAAGTATGTTCCTAGATATGTATAGGTATGTATGGTTAAAATATATATTCGGGCGTTATAGTATAATGACCGGGCAATGTATATAATACCCTATCTAAATTTGGAAAATGATGCACTTTACTCGGGTATTGTACAGAATAACCAAAACACAGTTGGTATTTTTAATGAAAAACTATTAAAACAGTTTTTGTTTTAAATTTACATTTATTTAATTTTATACATAAATCCAAAGTGAAAAAATAAAAAAAATATTAATTAATAAATTAATAAATTATGCTTAAGTTTTAATGAATCTATTATTACATTATTTATTGTACTAAAACGAACTACATTTTACGAATTTTTATTATTACAATAAAAAAAAGTGATATTTCAATGAAATTATTAAAAACCCGTTTTTATAGTATTTATAGTACGCACTGAAATAATGGTACCTACAAACTTTGTTCTACATTTTATTTATTTTTGCAGTATACGCTATCATAGCATTTAAATATACGTATTTATTGACTGCAGCCTTACATTTACATTTATTTGTCTAAGATTGTTGCTTACAGTTACATCTACAATATTCTTGTCAGTCAAAATTAGAACAATTTCAAACCACTTATCTTCGTTATATTGGAAATGTTTTTGGAAAAATTTCAATTCAGCAATCCGACTATTTGCACACTTTTAATTCCAAATTCATTCTAATTTTGACAGTTTCACAAATTTTCCATTCGCGGAGTCGATTTTTAATAGTAATTTTCATTTTTGTGTCTCGAAGTAATATTACACGAAGTACCTACCCATAAGATATATTTACTTATTTGGACGGTAATATGCCCGTTAATAAAATATAAGATGGTCAGCATCGTACAATTTTCTAAATTAAAAAATTAGTAGTTATTACACACTTATTGATAAGTAATACATTTTTAGATATAGGTTTTACATACTATTTTCTTAAATTATTAAAACTTACATTAAACATATCAATAGGTTGTACATGAAAATAAATCAATATGAAATTAATTAATTAATTCCATAACTTTAATTATAGAAGAATTTTGACCATAATTGGTAGAATGGAATGGTACATTAAAAGTATTTATTTGTCTTGTACGACGATTAAGAACCAGAAAATTTAAGCTTTAATATAATTCTGGACAATAAACTTCTCCATTAATTAGTTTAAAAATAAAACAAATATTAAACCTTTCCTTTCGTATCTCCAACGATTCTATGTTTAAAAAAGATAATATAGTGGCTGGTAAGAGGAGTGAGGTTGACGTTGAATATCGCAGTTAAAATAAAAAATTTTCAAAAAACGATTTTTTATTGATTCTATTGTTTATATTGGACCTACTCTACTAAGTAATCAAACAATAGAGTTGTAGTCCAAAATTGACCGGACATAAAAGCAATAAAGTGCTTTATACATATTAATTATTAAAACTTTTACAGCTTCGATTTATGAAACCTAACGTAGAAGAAACTTTGTTTTTAATACTTATATAATGCTCATTAAATGAAATAGATGAATCAAATATTATACTTAGGTCATTATTCTTATAGACACGAGTGAGTTCTGAATCATTTAAATAGAAGTTATAAATGTTTAGTGTCCGTTTTCTCAAGAAGGTTAATAGTTTGCACTCAAAAAAATTTAAAAGTAAACTGTTCTGGTTACACCAATTATAGAGGACATTTATATAATTTTGAAGTAACTCAGCATCATTTATAACATTTTGAACTAACTCAGCATCATTTGGAGTATTTATAATACGAAATAATTTTAAGTCATCCGCAAAGAGTAACATACGTGAATTGGGAAATTGAATATTATTGATAAAAATGTTAAATAATAATGGAGCAATATGTCACCCTTGAGGTGTATTAAACTAACAATTTTAATTTATATAAACATATTGTTTCCTACCAGTTAAAAAAGATACTAACCACGAATGAAAAGGATTGCGTAAGCCTAAGTGGTATAATTTGATGTAAGAATATTGTGGCCAACTTTATCAAAAGCTTTCAAAAAGTCGATATAGATAACATCCACTTGGTGTCCTGCCTTAAATTCATCTAATATATAACGTTGAAATACTAAAAGATTTGTAGTAGTCGACCTTTCAGTCATGCTTTCAAATATTAGAATAAGTTTTTTTGATATAACATTTTCGAACAATTTTGGAATTATTGAGATTATTAAAATAGGACGATAATTAGTTACTTGAGTATTGTCTCCTCCTTTAAAAATTGGTAATATATTCAACATTCAATGAAAGAGATAGATTGAAGAAGTCTAGCAGGGGAACGGCAAGAACAAATTTGCATTCACTAAAAATTAACTTGGTACCTATTGCATCTGGACCAGAACATGTTTTGATACTTATGCGGTTGAGTTCTGCAAATATGTCATTTAAAGTGAATACACATTTTATATATAATGTATATATAAAATATACAGTCGTTCAATTACTATAACTGCTTTTTTCAATGTTGAATCAGTCGCATATGTAGTAATAACTAATTAATATTAATATGAATATTGTTCATTTAACGTATTTAGAATTATTATATTATTTTTATCCAAAATCATACAAACATATTACAAATATATTTAGGTTTTCTCCTCTAATCGCCTTGAATATGGGAAATAAAAAGTTTAATTTAAAAGTATTATCTAGTTACGAAAATTTTTTTTAGCATGTGTACATACAAATATACGTCTAAATCTAGCATCGTTACCACAAATAAAAAAACCCAAATATATATAATATATATATATATAGGTACGTAATATTGAAATAACCTTAATTTTATAAAACATTATAGGTTAAAAATTAGGAACTTATAAAATATTAGTATGATAAAACAAAATATATAAATGTAGAAGCCAAATTTAAAAGTAAAAGAGATGAAAAGAAAAAATACCGTATATGATCGAGAATTAAGGGAAATTTTATTATTATTATATTTAATTATATTAAATTATTATATTAATAATTGTATTAAATAATATTAAATTATTAATTTAATATTATGTAAATAATTATAATTAAAATATTTAAATTATATTAATAATTATATATAGTTATTATTATCAGGAGTGGAATGTCCAATTTGAGAAAGGAAAGAAAATAGGAAGTGACTGATCTGGAACCAACACGGATAATCGAAAAAATGTGACTAACGTCACGATTGACTTTATTAGAATTTGTAATGCAAAATGAGGGCGGAATTAAGAAGTAATCAGAAAGAGTGTAATGGGAGAAAATTGTGACTGAAACGATGGCCGGAGAAATAAACAATTAAATATCTTGGCAGATCGAGGTTTCAAAATCAGAGATAGTATATGACTATATTATAAATGAATCTATGCTATTTTACAAATTCAGGAGGAAACAAAGTCTATAGGGAAAACCGGGATCTCTTAAGGATTTTGCGATGAATCAGAAGAAAATAAATTGTAAAGATTTTCAAAGAAGAAGGTCTTGATTATTTTGGAACACCAGGTCACTTAATGTGAAAATATATTATGGGATAATCATCCATAATATTCGGTCATATGGAACGTATTGAATTCCTAAATGTAAAACGAAATATCGTCGTGTTTTTTAATTGTATAGATGCTATGAATAAATCACAATTGTTTTAATTGTCAATTTATTAGATTTTTTTGATATGAATATTAATGTTATGAAAGAGTTTTAAGCAATATAAAATTATTATTATTATTAGGTAATATAAACTAAGCAATATCAATAATAATTGAATAATTGACAAATTATTTTTTTTTTGATAAATAAATAAATTTTGTTTTGTAGGTCACGAACTTGTTTGAATTAATAATCATAAATTAGCAATAATGTACTCAACATATGCGATAAATTTAAAACAGTCAAAATTGCAATTTACTTTACATTAATAATTATAAGTAAATAAAATTTTCAAAATGGTAGATTTATTTTATACAATACCGTCGAATATATTATAATATGGTCATTCGGATTTTTACAAACATCGCTGTCGTCAATTCCTCATATAAGTCAAAAATAAAATTAATCTATAGTTAAGCCAAAATATGTCATTGCGTATTGAATAATGTTTCTTTATATAAAAATATCTTATTATTACATAATTTATGAAAACAAAATTTTTAAGGTAATTGGGAAACGTCTGAAATATCTATATATTTTACTTTTTTCTATAGTTTCTATATACTAACTGCTTGTTAGTGATTTGGTTATTTTTTTTTAATCTTGACCAAGTCTTAAAACTATTTGAATGGGCATATATTTTAAAAATCATTATTTAATGCTTATACCTCTCGTCTTCAAAATATTCTACTCGGTCAAGATCTCGACGCCACTAATAATATATTATACATCGGGATACGATGAGGTCACATATGATATTCATATAGTCACCGTTTAATGGAACTCATGTGTGAAGTACTTCCGAGTCAAGTTTCATGTCCACAAAATACACCACTCTCCGTATATCACTTCGAACAGACATTATACTCGTAATATAGAACCACTCAAAGTTATAAAACGTTGACATAAATATTATTATGTTACAATGGCATACTATCCCGTATCTGACGATATTAAAACCGTTGGGTGTACATAAGCATATGCTTAAAAATTGAAATTTATTATTAGACAGTGTTTACGATACTAAAATAATGGCTGGGAGAAGGAAACGACAAATTATTAATCATCCAATTCTGTTGGCGCGAATAATGCCGATAAATCATTAAAAAATAGCCATATTCTCATAGCATTTAGCACTCAAATTCGTTTCACCAATTCACTAAACTCACAAAAATACACACATATAAGTAATAGAAAAAATATCATAGATCTAATCAATACGGCGATTAATTCATATAAATTTATTAACACTATAATGGTCTCGAACAAAATTTTAAAATTCGACTACATTATAACCAGGCCTCGTAAATTGATTCATTTTCATATTAAATGTGGTAAATACTACATTATGCTAAGGGAGATAGAAATTCGATTTAAAAGTGCAGAAATCAGAATATGAAATTTTATTTTGTATATAAATGCATATTTGACCATTTTTGTTTTTATAGTGCATAATCCGTGCTTAATTAGAAAAACGAACATTTTAAAATTAAAATATATAATTTTTTTAATATTATGCTTATTTTATTATATCATTTATTATAAAAATTAAAATAAAAAAGCCGTGCACTTTGTTTTTTTGGGTATCAGTATAGGTGGAAGTACTGTATTTAAAAGCAATGATAAATCATTGCTTTCGAAAAAAAAAGATTCTGAGAGGAGCTTCTGTGTACTATACATATCTATTAATATTAATGATGTTATTCAGTATGTTTGAAATTTGACTAAAAGAGTAATCGTAGAAAAAATATGATTTAGTGTGACATTCTCTATATTGTAATATAATATAATGAATGTAATAGTACCTGCTTATTTTATATAAAATATATAACACAATGAACTTGATTATGTACAATATACAAAGACGAGTATATCACATTAATTATTAAGGCAACAGCTGTTATTTTGACTTAAAATAATTGCCACAACCAAAACAATCGCTAGGTGTACAATCATATGTTTAATAATATTACTCTTTCCAAAACATTTTTCTTACAATTAGTCGGGAATGACGAACGTGGTTATATCAGCCTTCGCGACATAAGTTTGGGCGTCTTTTTCTCAATCAACTCTCTTGAGTACACTTCTCTGCTTTTTATCAATCGAGACTGATTAAGGAAGAGATCAGTTTTTCCTTTTGGGTAAATTTCAAATGCTTTTCGAGTTAGTCTCACAACTTTAATTTGTAACTTACGTTGAGCCTTTCTACTTCACAATTCATACTACTCCTATTTGTGTGTTGTAGGTAATTATTTTATTTGTGCATTTTCATATTAAAATTTGTTAAATTTATTTCAATTTTTTAATTTATTTCAAACCTAATCATTAATTATTATATTTTCTTTAACCAATTAACTTCAGTGCTTTGGTAATTTTGATACACCGTAGTTTACAGACTTGACTTGATTACAGGGGCTTAATAGATCACCTGTACATTGATTCTATCTTTGAATTAAAGGAACCAAATTATGAACACCACTAGAGTTATACCCATCTATCTACGGATTTGGATTTTAATTGTAGTTGAGCTGAGCATTGGAGGTGATTCATTCTATTTCATTATTTGAATAATTTGGTACACCGTAATTCAGAAAATTAACTCGATTGCGGGGGCTTAACAGATCACCTGTATATTGATTCTATTGAATATTTGAATTAGAGGAACCAATTAAGAGACACATATTTCTGTAATAATACCGAAAAGTATATTTTGTATAAGTTGTAACATTTATAGAATTCACAGCCTCCTTTTCATATCTTAAATCCTTATCATACTTCAATATACAGGATTTAGTGTTTATCTTAAATTATACATCAATTAAACTTATTTGAAATTAACCGTTAGATACCCTTAAATATTTACACATAATCTTTAATTAATATAATAAAAGTAATTATTAGCCACACCCAATAATAATATTCATTATTTATACTATTATATATTATTCCTATCTTATCTTATTAAATTACGAATTTAGATTTTTCATTTATACAAAGTTTTACTATTCCATAAATTTAATTAAAATTTTTAATTTTATTATTTTACAATAAAATATAATATTCATTTATATTAGCTTGATTTAGTATAAGTACATTATTATTACTGTCAAATATACATTTTGTATTGTATATTTTACTAAGAAGTTTAGTTTCTATTTTAGTTTTTGAAAATAACATTATATTTTATGAACTCTGTTACGCTAAGTAGGTACATAAATTATTCATTCCTCATTTCGAATTATCTTTCTGGTTTATAAATAATTATAATAATATTAGATAACGGCTATTTTTTTGTATGCATGAATAATATATTATTCTTATGTATCATATATAAAATGTATATTATTATATAATAGAACAAGATTATGACCAAGCATCACACATTGCTAAAAATTATTTCTGTGTAGATAAATTGTTGACACGAACAACTTGTATAGAAAAGGTGGTTAAATTGGAAGACTTCATGGTTAATATGTACAGAATATGTATTTATATGTATTATAATATGTATATGTATATAATATGTAATTATAATATGTGTTAATATGTATAGAAAGGGTGATTTTATAATCAGAAAATGATGTTCCAACCACGATGAACTGTTTGATCGCGTACCAAATGACATGTGAGCAACCAATCACAATTTTCAATTCAAGAAAAAGAACTCGACAAAAAATCTTGATGTACGATGGAAACCAAGGGATGATCAGTTACATTATATAGTATAAGTGATCGAAAGTCTTACAGCATATACAAAGCGTAAGAGTGTATCTGAAATGGCTAAAATATTTGATCCTTTAGGACTCATAAATCTCATAAGTGTAAAAACAAAAATTTTCGTTCAATAATAATGGAAACTAAAATTATCATGGGATGAATCATTATCGGTTGACTATCATACAGTTTGGGAATAGTTTCGTAATAATAATTTTAAAAATGAGTAATATTTAAATACCCCGACGAGTAAAGGTGAGTAATGGTAGTAAATATGATCTCCATATATTTTGTGATGCGTCCCAAGTAGCATACGGGGAGTGCGCATATATACGGACTGTTATAAAAAATAATATGATAACTTTGGGATTGCTCATCGCAAAATCTCGGTTGTGTCCGGTCAAGGCAATCACCATTCCTCGTTTAGAGTTATGTGAGTCAATTTTAGCAGCAAAATTAATGACGATAATTCGTCAGTCATTACATGAAGTCCTTCCACTAATCGAAATAATCGTGTGGTTGGATTCGTCCATTATTCTAAGTTGGATAAAAATAATAAGCCTCGTGATATACAGAAAATGTTTGTAGCGAATTGTGTTGAATAAATAAGAGAGTTAACATTTATCAACTCCTGACATCACGTAACAGGATGTGATAACACGGTGGATCATATTTATCGTGAGTTGAATCTATCAGAAATCATTGATTGCCAGTAATGGTGGTCTGGACCAATATGGCTTACCTTACCAGAAAACGAATAGCCAATAGCACTTACATTTAAAGACGAAGATGAAATTTCTGAACAGCATAACAGGATTGCAGTACTGCAAGTAAACGTAGACTATAAAATTGACTTCATTGTATTGCTTGAACAATTTTCAAGACTAGAGCAATTTAATGGGGTAACTGCGTTCATATTTAGTATGAATTTACATATTTAGTTAGGGGTGACAATTGAGTACAAGGAGAAATATCGCCCAAGGAGTTCATAAAAGTTCAATGTTTTGGAATAAAATATTACAAAAGTCATAATTTAGTATTGGAAATGGCCTAGTTACAAGATGAATCATTTAGTAAAATCAGTAGTAGAATTCAGTCACTCACACTGTTTATAGACACTAAGGGAATCCTTGGAGTAGATGGTCGACTACAAAATTCAAAAGAGATATACGATGCCCGACACACAAATACTTTTACCAGTAGAATATAATTTATTTATACTAATCATACAACATGAATACTGATGTTAACTCATGTTGGACCACAACAATTCACAGAAAGTCTAATGAGAATTTATGGGATCCTTGTTATTCGACGATTAGCACAAAAATAATTTCTAAATGTAATTTGTGTTATAGATGGAAAGTGCGATGTTTGCAACAGCTCATGGGATCACTACCAATTAACCGAGTGAACCCATTAACGGCTATTAATACGTATGATGTTGATTATGCTGATCTAATCAAGATGCGATATGGATCTCAAAGATCCAAGCACATATTTAAAGCATATATCACAATATTTATATGTTATACAACCAAAGCAGTACCAAAGCTGGTTAATGACCTAACTACGAAAGCATTCTTAGCAACACTACGATGTTTTGTAGCAAGACGAGGTATTACATTAAAAATAGATTTAGAAAAAATTTAGATAATACATTTATTTAGATAGGTCGCAACTTTTTCGGAGCCGCTGCACAATTAAATCATTTTCTCACGTCACCCGAGCTATTCCATTGTTATTTTCAATTTCACAAAGTGAACGTTACAATCAAGACTTGAAAAGTGTTAGATATTATCATGACATACATCTAATGATCTAGCTGATTAAAATCTGAATTAAACTGATCAAGACTGTGTCTACTTGCTAAAAATATTTAAGTTTGAAATTATAGTCTTACGATTCTTCAAATATACATTTCCAATATAATATTTATTATCTTAACACTGATATTAAGTAGTCATTTATCAAACCCACTTAGCATCTCTACAATATCATATTTGCGTGTCGGCAAAAATATAATTGTCAGATATCAATGTATTTCGATCAGAACTTCAATCAAGAAAAGGTACGTGTATTTATATTCGCCTATCATTTACTATTTCCACTATTCCCTATCTCTTTCTACTATATAAAATTCATGAAATAATTATAGGTAATAATTAGGCTCAGCACATAAAGGAAAATATAAGTTATTCATTTCTCAAAACATGTAATTAAATTTCAAACACGATATTATACGTACCTGCACCACGTGGGTCTTTAGGCCTTAGGGTATACTGCCGTTAGTAGATATAGGGCTTGTTTTTGGCATTTCATTATTTCACTTCATATAAGAATTCACCTTTTGAAGAAAAATTAATTCTTATTTTTATTTCACGACATAAATATAAATAATAATTAAAAATAAATATTCTTTTAGAATAGTGTAATTACATACATTTTTGCTATGGAAAAGAGTGGTTTTTGAGTAAATATTTATAATAAAAATAAAATATCATTATAAAATCAAAATATTCTTCACTAATTTATTAAGGAATAAGAAAATGTAAAATGTATGTAGCTTATGTGCGCTAAATTTAAAATTATAGCTCTGGGTCTTATAATATTTAACGCATATGTGGATCCTCTTAAATACAAAATTAATAATGACTCAAATTTAGATGGATAAATTCGTAAACATACAATATTGTCAGTTTATTAAGTGATCAGTGTGTAATAATTAATAATCTCGTGTTTTATAGATGTACACAAATATTATGTTTGCTCAGGTTCTAATTATTATTAATAATTATTGAAAATTTTTTTAATAAGGTTTGGCAAACCATAAATATAACTCTACAGCAAAATTATAACGATTTACATTTTATGCTGCAAAAAAATTAATGCAACTGAAACACGACTAAAGTGTATTTTCGATTTGTAGCTATAAGAGATATAAAGAAATAACTGTACAGCTAGTGTACACAAATTAAAATTGTTTTTGTTTTAATGGAAGCTTATTTATTAGAATAAAATAAGATTAGAAAACTTAAGCAAAAATGTTATAAATACATCGATTTTTTTTTTTAGTTCTATGGTGTTTACGTTGGAACTCCCTCTCACTTAAATATGTATATTTTCATATTAAAAATATATTACTAAATTTTAGTTACTTCAATTATTCTAAAATCAATCACGTACAATGAAATCAAACCGTTAGTATTTAAATTTGCCTAATTAATATAAATTTGATTATAAACTGTACAAAACAATTTTATAATCTAAAAATAAATAAATGAAGGTACTAAATATAAATTTCAATTTTAGTGAAAATTAAATTGTTATTATTACATTATAAAAATCCTTTTACAGCCAGTAATATTTTACCAGCTACATTAAACATGGTAATAAAATAAATTATGTGTATTATAATATATATTATAACCTAATCTTAGCCAAGTTTATTTATAGTTTATAACACAATAATAAAAAATGAAATATTATACAAAAAAATTAAATTTCAAAAATGATTGCAATGAGAAGTATATATAGGCGAGTCCTTCTATCTCAGATGTTGGCGGGAAAAACGAATGAGAGGAAATTATATACTTGGGTGTGGAGATGGCCTAAGGAAACGGGTGATAAGTACTAACCTGACAGCGGCTGCGTTAATCGTTCCATTAGTAATATGTATGGGTTTACCCAATGGACGTGATGTCAACTATGTAGGGAAAGCATCAAAATTTTTTAGATTAACTTTAAACCTGAGTACGCAGGATAGTATATAATATAATGATATTAGGTATATAGAATATAGCAACATTGACAGACAATACTAAGGAGTTAGCAGAAGATTTGAGGAGGTGGAATGTGAATATTTGTGGTATTCAAGAAATAAACTGGAAAGGGAAAAAAACAAAGGAAATTGGTGATAGATATAAAATTATATATTCAGGAATCAGGAAACACTAGTAAAAGGAATATTGTAAGACTGTTGGTAAATAAAGAAATCAAAGGAAAAGTGGTAGAGGTAATAAGGTAATTATGGTGAGAATAATATTAGAGGATAAGGTATTGAATACTCGCTTCACGAGTGGAATGTGAGGAAAGCAAGAAAAAAGAATTTTAGCAAGTGATGAATGCGGTAAATATGTACAAGGAATTAGGATATTGTAGTTAATGAGGATATGAATGGACATGTAGTCAGGTATAGAAGAATTTATGATAGAGTACATGAACAATGTGTTAGGAGAAATGAATGAGGTTGGAGACAGAATACTGGACTTTGCATCAGCGTATAAATTAACAATATATTGTAAACACTGATTTTACGAAGAGAGAAGAGCATTATGCATTATATAATCTGTAAGAGTGGAGGAAACAAATCACAACAAAATAATTTAGGAAAAAAATTTAACTCTAGGTACATTAAATCGGTGTAATACATACTAAAAAAATCCCTAATCACATATTACTCAAGTAAGCATAAGAAACTGACCTACTGAATTTTTAAATAATTGGATATGATACTTCTCCAGTTCGATCTTCTGTGGTCCAATAAGACCGAAATATAATCATTTAGTGTTAACGCTAAGTACAACTTTTGTTCATTATTTTAATTAAAATATTAATTTAAACTTATATACGACTTGAGTAAAATATAAAAATAAAAAAAGTCAGGGAAGCACATCGCTGGACATCTGATAGGTACCACTTTATACCATTTCTTTGCCTCCAATGGATGAATATGGATATAATATTTAAGCGAAAGAAGGCAATCAATACCGAGAAGAGCTAGGTTTACATCCCATTGACTTATGATCAATACAAAATTTAGTTTTTGACTACCCAAAATAATGACTTTTAGTATTAATATATTTTAGTGTGCAATGCATTTTTCCATCGGCCTAGGCACGTTCTGGCTATTATTGAATACGCTGCAAGGATTCTAAAAATTATCGGTCCTTTGCCGTGCTTATAATAGTATACCTATAACTGAAATAGTCAAGTTCTACTGAAATTAATATCTCTGCTAGAAAGTACTAGGGTACTACGTAGGTTAAGGCGTCAGGTAGAAATGTATAATGTTCATGTGTCATGGGTTCAACTTCGGCTGCGTACTTTCAAGTTTTTGAAACAGCGAATATATATTTTCATATTTATTTTCAAGTTTTTAATTAACATCTTAGAGAAATTATGAATGTGGTATCACATGCATTTCTTAAATCCAGTTGGAAAAACCGCATTAGAACTAATGATTAACTTCACATATCACTACTATGTAATGTCTATGTGATTATATTTTACACACATGGTACATTCTCATATTCTTAATCTAATTTTTTCCTTCTAATTATGGCTGAAGTTCTCTTATCATTCGTCAAATACAATTTCCCAATAAAGACTTTCTTTTATGTTATGAAGAGCTATATTTCTATCGAGTAATATTTTATTTCTTAATTGTAAATTATAGTTAATATATTATGTATCATGATCATAATGTATAAATATATACAGGGGCGTAGCGAAGTTATTATTATTTTTTTTTTTTTTTTTGGGGGGGGGCGTGTGTGACCGAGATTGAACTTTTTGTATAAGCAAAAAAAAAAAAAAAAGGTCGTACGTAACAATATTGCCCGACTGCAAAGCTCAATAATTTTTAAAAAAAAAAGATCATTAACTTTTTTTCTCTTTTGAACCTTATACATGAATAGCCGACTGACAATACGATTTGGCCGACTGAAGGAACTTTGGGGGGACAAATCCCCCCCTGTCACCTCGTTATTTATGCCCCTGAATGTATATCATTCTTATTAGTTTTCTTGGTTCGTCCCTTTCATGCATTAATAATAATGTATAGGTACTATAGTTCATCTAGAATTTGATTTTCTTAATGACTAAATAGAAAACTAATTTAATTTGTTACACTAAAAGTATCATCGATTTTGTATAATATTGAAGGTACTATATTTAAAATGTAATATTATTAAGTTTATTACAAAAAACGAAAATAAAAATAACCTTTTACGTTCACTAGGGTGAAACCAACCATCTACGGGTCAACTCTATAATATCGAACTAAATCAATTATTTAATATAAACGCCATTAATTTTAGAAAAAAAAAATACCTGTGTTATAGAAAGTTTTGACAAAACTTCAAATGTATACTGGAACAATACAATTGTATTTAAGTCTTAATTATTATGTCTAATCATAAACTATTATATAGTCGTATTATTAATATTTGAATGTCGTTATCCTAATTCGAGAATTATTTTAAGAGTGTGGAATATAAAAATAAATTATACAAAACATGTCACCGAGAACACAAACAAAATTATTGAATTCATAATAATTATATAGTAGCATAGTATGAAAACGTTAAGTGGTCGGTAAGACAGTTTTGCAAATAAGTTGAGTAGGTATATAGAAATAGGATTATTGACATGGAAAAATTGAAATTTATACCACAAAATACGTAGTTAATACAAAAATTATTACTAGTCCAGTATATACGCAGTCGTAAAATATAGTATACACATTGTGTAGGTACGCTGTACCTAATATATAGCGAATAAGTTATTTATAGAAATGTGAATTCATAATAAAATCAATAGTCCGAAAATACGTTCACGCGATATTAAAGTTAGAATTATACGGCAGTTGTTGTATAGGTATATTATGCACGTATATGTGTAACATGGTTATTCTATAGTTAGAGCGACCACCCATTTCGTTAGTGTGTCACATTAAAACCTACTCAAACCAGTGGCAATATTATATTCTGATCAATAGAACTCAATTACGACCACGGTTTCCCCGGATATTCTATATTTTATTACTGAGTATATAGTTGATTTTCAAACAATATTCCAATTTCTAATGGCTTTGTATATTACACGAAATGTGGCCACCGAAAATTTCAATAACGACCACCTTAATGATACCCCGACTAACAGCTTGTACATGGTGAACGGTGATTCTATTTTCGTGCTTATTTAATTTTTCCTGTGAAAATGAAATGTATCTTTTAGAATTTTGATTTTTTCGATTCTATAAACTATGTCGCTATACTCGTACTTTTATAAAATGTTCAATTTTTTTTACTGTTTTTCGGTTTTATATTTTTCTTAAATCACAACATTTTGACTTAATAATTATACGTAGAATATCTTAACGAAAATGTTGACGTATCGTCAAATATAAAAACAATAGATAGATAATTATTTATTACCATGTATAGTTTAAAAGAGTAGAATATTACTACAAAAATCATTTGCTGTTCCTTTACACACTCTTCACATAAAATTAATAAATTGTTTTCAATATTCGATTTTGATATGACAAATATTCTGCGTTGAAATAGCAGGCCAAAAAAAAAAAAAAAAAAAATCACAAAATTGTGGTGAAATAATTATTATGACACAGTTTGTATAAAAAATTTTTTTAAAAAATAAGGTGATAAATGATGAAAAAACACGTACCTACTACATAGTTCATATTATAATAGTGCAAGGGCTAAAATTGTATGCTATACGACACACTTTGTGTAATACAAAATGTTAAGTGTGTAGTGGCTTTATTCTTTATATTATGGTATTTGTTTTTAATTTTACATTTTCTCATTAAATTATTTTATATAATTATATTTCAAAAAAAAGAATTCGAGGATGTATCATCAGCAAAATCTAAAATACCAACAGTATCAAGTAACACGTTAACAGCTATTTCAGGCTATCCTATATTTCATAGATGATAACAAAAACATCAGAAAAAAAACCATTCGCTTCGCTCGTTTATAAACTTATATTTAAATTTACATTTGTATCTCAATACAATTACCATTTATTGTAATTGTATAAATACCCTATTTATGTGTTAAATAACTCAAAATAATTTTAAACACATAACTAAAACAACCTATTTATTATGAATATCTGTTTTTATAACATAAATGAACACTTTGGAATTGAATTTTCTGATGAGTTGATTAAAACATAACCTCCATTCAATCAATAACTAAAATGAGGCCGGTGAAAGGGGAAGGTGATAAAATCCTAACGTGTATATTACAAAATATATGTCTTTTAACCTCTGTAATAGTGAGTTTAACCTAAATCATGACCAGTATTGTTTTTTTCAAAAGAAAATTTCAAATTCAATATCCTCAATATCATGATTTCAACAGAAAAAATTGTATTATGTTTTCTTCCAACATATTATACAAGATATCCCACGAAGATCTAACAACTTTTGTTCTGTTGTATATTATTGTTTTTTTTTTTTTTTTTTTTTAATAATTAGTACAAAAAACAAACTTAACCCTGTGCTACATTTCTTATGTTTTAAATTTTAAATTTTTTTTTAGGACTAAAAACAGAGAATAACATTTTTAACTTTTTAGATAACCATTTTGTAAATTAATTTTAAAAAAAATATTGATGTTGAAAACTATTAATTAGGTTACACAATTAATTATTAAACAATTATTAACGTTTGTTAAATTTCAACTGTATTTCTTGCTAATCAACATTACATCCACATAAAAAAATTATAAATACCTAAAATGTGAAAATATGATTCAATTAATAAAAATAGTATGATACTAACAATGATATTTTTTCTCGGAAAAATTAATTTATGTTATTTAGTACCTAGCGGCTATTTATAATTAATGAAAATAATTAAAATTTTAGTAAAATTCAAAAAGTTGTATAAAATAAACGACTTGATATTAATAAACATTTTTAACACCAACAATTCTTTTTAAATTAATTTATAAAATGGCTATCTTGGATTGGAAAACAAATTTAATAAAAAAACTTGTAAAACAAAAAATTAAAAATCTAAAATAAAAGAATTATAGCATAGAGTTCTAGTAATGATTAAAAAAAAAAAGTTAAAAATATAAAACACAGAAAAAATTATTGCATTTGTCAGATCTTCGTAGGACAACCTGTAAATACACATTGTATTACCAACAAAACAAATACCAATAATTATATAAGAATATAAATAATTAT
Organism: Pemphigus obesinymphae; assembly: GCA_025469235.1. Classification (NCBI taxonomy): domain Eukaryota; kingdom Metazoa; phylum Arthropoda; class Insecta; order Hemiptera; family Aphididae; genus Pemphigus; species Pemphigus obesinymphae. The sequence continues at coordinate 30,078 of JAIPRL010002925.1, read as the reverse complement.
AATTATTAATATTTTTTGAAAAAAGAAAATACACTATTCCCAAAATAATATATAAATAATAATCCCGTAAAAACATTTAAAAATTTACCGCTAAAATATTGTACGATCACGATCGAAAACCCCTCCTCGTTTTCAGACCTGATCATTTTAAAAACGATAAAAAAAAGTGATATTGGTCACACTGTAAATGTTAATATCTACAACATGTATCAACTGTAATTAACATACCTGAATGGTATATTCAACTATTTATTATCATACTTGGTTTTTATTTTTCATTATCATTAGCATTTAAGATGGTTGGAAAACGAAATGGGTCTATGAGACCCTGTCTCATATCTGTGAATCCTACCTACTGAATCACGAAACAAAAAACACAAATTCCTGTGCAACGATTTTTTCAGATTCCAACGTATGTAGTTAGTATATTAAGCTCATTTTGACATAATTCTTTATTACATTAAATACATCACTAAATTTTACAGTTTTGGAATAAATATGGCGGCTCTAAATGTAGAAGACATTGATAAAATGTTAGAAGAACTTGATTTTGGTGATGGATGAGACGATGAAAATACCGATTCGGATTTCAAGAAAACTTCACTCTTGTATTGTACTTTCCTAAAGAGAATAATGTGGTTATTTTGATTTCCAGTTTACGTAATGATAACAAAATCGGATAATGAAACAAAAAAAGTTAAGGTTAGCTAAGTTCAAGTACTAAATTATCTAAATTATATATATTACCAATTTTGAATAGAACATTTTTGAAGCAAAGTAATATCGTTGTTGCAAAATATTTTTTAACAAAAATATCACAGCTATTAAAAGTGAAGCATTATTGTAATGTAAGTATGCAAACTTGAATGGGTTATTTTTTCAATGAATGTGTTTGCATTCTTTTTGGAATAATTAATTTTGAATGTGAATGTATTAAATTAACTGTCCAATGAATATAAATGTGTTTAATGAAATTTAAAATAAAATTAATGTTCAAAATATATTATATTTTATTATATATATTATATATATAAAAATTATATATCGGTTACCGGCCATTAAATTGATTCAATAATTTTTAGACATGATTTCGGGTCGGTAGACAAGTTATATATCGAATTTATAAAACGAAACGCAGTGTCAGTCTTCAAACTATTATTATAAGGTATACTAATTTATACAATTTGTATTAAAATGAAATAGGTAGATATATTATTATGTATTCAAATGTTACTGATACCGCATTATCCGTTGATGAATAAACAATAAACATTTTTGAAATGCTATCGAAAGATATTATTTTTATTTAGATATGACCCAATAGTCGAGTACAGAAATTCTGGTTTTAAACGTCATTAATTCAGATAAAAATTTGTTAATAAACTTGATATTTTTGTAAGAATTTCAATAGGTATGTCTAATATTCTTTAAAAATATTCATTAAAACTAAAATTGAATCATTCATATAACGTAACATTAAATCATACATTAATGAACTGTATTTACAACTATTGTTGTTTTCACAATGATTTTAACTAAAAATGTTTTTCATGTAATTTAAAAAGCCATAATGTTTAAGTTTTAACTTATATAATATTATAATATATAAAAATTAATATAGCTATTGAGTTAGATATTTTGTTATTATTTATACTTTAAAACCTTTAAAAGATAATAATAAGAGTGAAACATATTGATAAAATCGATTAAACCAGATTGTTCATTCGATAAATATGTTTCATCAAATGTTTTTAGTGAAACCCGTCATTAGTATACATTTTGGTTTATAAACTATAATATAGATATACAGATATTTTCCTTCTTTGTCAAATTTGGGTTCTTTAAGGATATTATTTTATACGTTATTTTATTCAATTATATTAATATTTAAATAAGTGTAAACAAACGCACATTTTTAGTCGATCAGCATAACTTATACGAATCGTCAATAAAATATAGTCATTGAATTATACACATTTTTTGATTAAAGAAATGAATAAATCAAAAAATATATATATTTTTTGTTTTAATGTTTATTTATTTTTCGACTTTTTATTCATATTTTTCAATTATTAAAAATATATATTTATTTATTTATTTTGTATTTTATAATACAATATAATTTTTTTAGTTGACGAAATTCTGTATTTCGAATATTCAATTGGATATTACTTAGGTGAAAAATGTGGGTTAAAAGTATTATCTCTAGAAATAACAATTAAAAAGAATTTCCGTTGCAATGTCTACATCCTGGCCCAGGCGTATCAACTTGTATAACTTATTCGTGTTTACATATACTCGTAAGTATTCATAATTACATATCGTATATTTTTCTTTAAAAATATGTTTTTACTGTAGTTATAGATATTACATTGTTTTAAACAGAACTATTTTATAAAATAAATGCAAATAAAACAACTAAGAGAGTAGGTATTGTGTATCCTTTGAAAAGACCAGACCCGTACGAATAAAAAAATCACTTTATATTAAAATCATTTTCTTCATTCCAATATTATTTAGATTGTTTATACTGAAATAAGATTAATCAGAAGTTAGTTTATTTGTTCGTAAAAAATTGTGTGATTTGTTCTATTTATATAAAATATAATTGACAAAGTAATATTATAAATATTATATACCTAATGTAAACAATCAAAACAAACTACATAGAATTTTCAGAATAATATATAAAACATTATTGACTGTGGAAACAAATTTAAAGAAATATATTGCATAGGTACCTACATATACGACAAATATATATAGGCACATGAGCATAATATATTGATAACATTTCTGGTAAAACGGAAAAATGGCATTTATATGGCTGCATATGGTGTACAAAAATAATATATTGTTGTGCTTATATAGGAAACTCTAAGGTGATGTGAAAAAAAAATATGTATATAACACGAAAGGAGATAAAAAAAAAAGTTTACATACATCAGGCATATATTATATATATTACCATGTATAAGTATTTGTATAAATTGTGTATAGGTTATTTTATATGGGTTTACATTTAACCATTCTATAAATTTGGTATAACCGATACGATATTTATTTGTATTCTAGTATTACAATGGTTAAACAATTTTTACAATATATTTGTAAAACATTTATACTATAAATGTTTATAAATCTTATAGTACCTACTATAATATCCATACAATTTTATTTCAAGTATAGACACGAGAACAGACTTTATTGGGATATAATACTCTTAAAATCCCAAATCATATTTTTGTTCATAAACAAAAAATATGAAAATTTTAAAAAATTCGAAATGTTATTTTTTAACAAAAAAGGATGGAGTAAAAATATGTTTAATATGATGGTTATAGGTATATTATAATAATAACATAAATTATCTGTGAGATTTTGGATTCATTCACTAATATTATAATATTGATGTAGGTAATCTATAGACTATAGTGCCTATTGGGCATATATCATGCAGATACGCTTTTAGTAATCCAATACTTCACGGATATTATTTTTATTTTTTTTTATATTGATACGATTACTATACAGTTTATTCTAAATACATAATTTAAAACACTTAATATCTTCTCGAGTATTTACCCAATTTGAATTATTTTTCTGTTGTATAATATTATAATATACATATAGTACATAAAAATTCACTATTTTTTTAAAAACATATTTTTTTCATTTTTGCCCTATTGAGATTTGTGCATGTACTAAAATCTTTTATTTTTTAAATATGAACGTCTATTTTTCACCTGTTTTTTATGTAAATTAAATATTTCATTTTTCAAGATATTTTGATGTTTAAACTACGGTCATAACCTGTAATCAAACCTTATAAAAAAATAGATACAGGTATTTTAAATGTTTAAATATTCTTACTGCTTTTTTAAAGTAATTTTGACTTATAAACAATGATTGGTCCTAAATTCAAAAATAAAAATTAATATTAATTGAATTAATTATATCGATTTTGTAAAATTTTAAATACTGTAACTTGATCAATTTTGAAATTAGTTTACTTGACACGGTTTATTGAACTATAAATGTTATAATAAAAGTTTACCTATAAATACACGAATTCTAAAGTGAACATAATTACTGCAAAAAGATGGCAATTAGAGCATGAAAGTATTTCGCTCGTCGGATAGAATACTAGTTTAGTGGATATATTAAATCCTGTATATAAAAATATATATATATATATATCATTTTATTTTATAAATTATTTTTAAGTGAAGGAGTTCAATGTAATTTTATACATAAATGTCAATTCCTATTTAAACTTTTTAATGTCATCGTAAGTATTATCCTAGTTATTTATAGTAACTATCGCAACTTTACTTATTATAAATTTTATTATAAATTAATTTTTTCAGTCGGTAGATAATGGATATACTTCACTTTCGTTTGGTAGTCCCTAAACTGGTTTTGGATATATTTTACTGCATTCATACGTTCTAATGAAAAATATGAATTCTTATTATTTTTTAGACTTAATACTTTCTTAAATGGCAATCTATATTTTAAATTGATATTTTGATGCAGAATGTTTGACTAAAAATTGTGTTATATTAATATCGAATAATTAAGCAAAAAATAATTTATTTCTAAGCATTTAAAATATAAATCGGATGTTTATGGATGAATAGTGAATACTTACACACACTATAATTCTGTTTTTCTTAACTTTAAATTACAATACATTATAAACTGTTGGTATTTATATATACCATAGATATTGACACATCAACACTTAAAAAAAATATTCTGTGTAGTAATATCAAGTAAAAAATTTGATTGTAATATAAGACAAATAAAGATATAAAAATAAGAATAAAAAATAGTAAATGTATAATAAAAAAGTATCTTCAAATTTAAAAAGTTAAAACTAAAAACTATAGGTATAGGAAAAAATAGGTGAGCACGATAAAAAAAATCACTCTGTTATATTGATTATATTCGTTTTAATATGTTAATTTAAAAATTTACTATGTTCAAAATCCTTAATAAAATACCAGTACAGTCGTGCACATTTTCCGATTAATATAGGTAATTATTCAATATAAATATGAATTTATATATACGAATGGGGGCGTATGTTTTTGCGTATTTTTATATAAAATAAAATTTCACCCCGAACTCCAAAATAATGTTCGTTTCCAATTTCTATACATTTCAATTGCTTATTGACACGTTACGTTATTATAGGAATAGCGTTTTTATTATTATTGTAATAATGAACTATTTTTGAAAAAGTTGTATTCACAATTGATTTATTAAACGAGTGTTAACTATATTGTGCATTATTATGCAACATATATATCATATATTTTATTATACTAGCTTGAGTGAAATACCTACCACGTACAACTCCTTATAAGTAAGAAAGCTTGGATGTATAACTTTTTTTGAATGTGACCACTTTTTTTTGAGTGTAATTAGTGTATCTCGGTTTATATATCGAATCCGTAATAGCCGGAGTGTTTTTAGGGAAATTATATGGATAATAAATTAATTTTAAAAATATTCCGCCTGCGCCGGAAACTGGTTTTCGATTTCTAGAAAATGATAATCCTTTACCCCTAAAGTGTTAATTTAATAGAAACACACATTTAGTAATTACTAATATTTAATAATACTCGTAGGTAATTCAAAAAAATAGAAATAATAATTTTAATTTAAAATAAATCAAATATATGTGTACAAAACAGCAGTTTATTTTTATTTAATAATATTATGATTATTATATATTGAATCCTACCTTAATAATTGATTATTATTAATTGACTGAGCAAACAGTGACAAATATTTGATAAAGCAAATAAAACACACAACTTATGATAGACTGAATTTTAAATTTAGGATATGCAAACCATTTATATTTCATTAACCAGGCTTAATTAAATTGTATATTTTGTGTACCTATTTATTGAATTTTAAAAATAAAATTATTATTTAGGTTCACATAATTCGAATAAAATGTATCTTTCATCATTTATTAAATTTTTTGTAAGTAAGTAAAGATATATCATATAGATATGACATCGTAATTACCATTATTTTGATGAATGTTAGTTTCATGCAATATTGTCATGTTATTTTCAGTTTATGGAATTGTAGACCTGTTAGTGCTTACATTTTCGGTAGGATATGATGGATTTGGTTCATTTGTGTTCGATTTAGTTTTAAAATAATTGAAAAAAGTACCAGAATTATTGCGTTTCATTTGAATTTGAAAATATAATTATAAATATAACTAAAATAATATAATATGTGTAAAAAGTAAAAACTGATCAACAATATACATTATTTTCCACAAGTTTGAAAGAATAATAATACTAAGTAATCTTTTAACGTGTACCGTACCTATATTATACTGAAATGTTTATATGACATAATGTTATCGATATTAGAGATATCACGTTGATAATAAATTACTATATTGGGTAAAATATTAACCCATAGTACATTTATCAGCATAGGAGTAAACTGTTGAAGGCGAGAATGACGGTTGTCCCCTCCTGCTCCCTTGATATATTGGAAATTAATTTTTTATTTTTTATTATTTTGTATACATTTGTGATTTTTATCAATTATCCGATATTGAATCTATTAGAACTGCTGTATATAATAGCTATGTATTTAATTCAAAAAAACAACTTTGAACGAAGACGGTAGTATTATTTTCTGATATATACCTAATTATTTTCCATTATTTTCCGCAGTTTTTCTTTTTTTTTCAAAAAGGTTAATAATGTTATTTATATTTAATTTAATTCACAATTATTTTATAACAAAATAGCTGTTAATTTTAATGTTAATTTTATCACTTTGATATTACGTTGTAGTAAATATTTGGTGCGAATTTGAAGTTGGTGTCATTAAATTTTTCCTATTTATAGCAATAATTTTTGGTAGGTTGGTCTTCATTTATGCTTAAGTACTTATTCTTTAAATTTCCTCTACATATATTTTAAAACCGAAGGATTCGTCTCACTGCTCAGAATCTATAGTTTACTAATTTGTTTTGAAATTCTTATAAGTTAAAACAAAAATTTTATTTATTTTTATAAAATATTTGCAGTCTATTAAATTGCTTATTTTGTATACCTACCACCTAATTTAAAAGTTGTTTATATATATATATATATATATATTTGCTATATAGTGTATATACATTTGATGTTTGTATATAATTTAAAAATATTATGTTATAGATTATATATTATATATTACGATTAAGAGTGAATTTTTAAGCTTTTACATATTTTAACAGACTGAAGGCACTATAACTTACCATATTTTACGAGGGTAAAAATGTGAACGATTTATCAATCACAGAATTTATGCAAAAAATTTAATTTTGAATATTACAGTACATTTTAGAGATTAGAGAATATTTTGGTATTTATGGAATAATTTATAAATATTTCTTGATTTTTCAAGGAAAATGTACACAAACGACCAAACGACTATTTAGTAAAGTATTTAGGTAAAGCAAGGAATTTTTTGATTTTAAAATGTGGCTTTTTATGTCTGTAAATATTTTTTGATTTCGAAGAAGTCGTGTTGAGTTGTTTTGGAATAAAATAATTTTAATAGCAAGTTGATTCTAGTAGGTATTTTTAAGAGATTATTTTTCGATTTTTCTAATAATAATAATTACTAAAGCGTAAAGAATAAATTTATTTTTTAATAGAAAAATCTTATAAATCTAGGAAAAATAACAAAATAAAGTTGTAAAATAAAATTTTTTTTATTATATTAATATACCAAACTTGGCTCAGAATCGTCTTTTGAATTCAATGATTAATCTTTGGTCTCCAGTTTAAATAATAATAATATACAATCAATGAAGAGAACTATGATAAATTTTTTGCCATTATTGCGTATCTGGACGACTTTTTTTTGTATTGTTTATTTTTTTAAGCGATTTCTTAATTTCTAGAGAAAATTTTTCACAATGTTACTGATTTAATTTGTTTATAGAGAATATATTTTTTTATATGATATAAAAAAAATATTTTAAGGTGCATATTTTCATCATATTTTTAACTTTTTAAAACCTAGTAATCCCCTCTCTTAATATAATTATGGGGATATACAAAACTAAGATCGTTTTTGTGATAGTGCATAGTGAGCATTTTTTTTGAGGGAGTAATTCAAGAAAAAAGATTGACTTTGCCCCTCTATCCCTAAAAAAACGTTTAAGTAATGTTTATCAGTACCTATACTATATCAATACGATTTATCTAACGATAAGACTACGACATATAGGTGTATAGTGATAATCGTAATATGTATATACAACTTTGCAGTATATTCTATAGGTAATAGGTATGTATTATTATTATATTATTCTTGTTTACCGTGTAATCCATACAAAAGAAAACAAACAAACCTAGGATTAATGATAATAATAATAATGTTAATAATTTAATAATTAAATTTATAATAATGGACTGTGTATTCACCAATAATTACATAATTATATCATATTTGAATTATTATATATAGATATAATTAGCCAATCAGGTATGTACAGAATATATATTATTATAAATTATAGGCACCCAACTAACATCGAATTTTATTAAATAATGATACGAATTCATGCCCTATCGGCAGTACCTAGTTACACAATAATGATATAATCACGCCTTATCGGCCATACAAGAAAAAAAAATATTATCAACCAACGCATATTATATGATGATAACAAATGAATACGCGTATCAATGATAACGGATTATCAATAATAACACGGACTACAATATTGAATTATTGTCCTAACTTTTATTTCCCCACGATGAGCCGTTCCGCTGGACGTGACGTACTCGTAATGCACATGACCGCACTCGCGTCCAAATATCAATATTGATGATAATAATAATAATAATAATAATAATAATAATAAATTGAGCGCGCGCCATCGTACGAATAATAATACTATTAATAACGGTCACCGTATATCGCCGCTCGAAACCGCGTAGGAATAATAATAACGAATAAATTATAAATACTAATTATATCAACGATCACACGTCCGCTGGGTTAGGAGTTAGTTCAAAAATCAAATTTGTTCGTGCATTTACGTAAAAAATGAACTCGTTCGCGTTCAAATGTATTTAAAAATAACAATTTCTTAAAAAAAAAAAACGAACTCGTTCATCTAAACGTTCATTTTAATCAATCAATTATTAACAAAAATATACATTTTTCTCATATATATATATATATATATATATATATAAATACTAAAAAAAAATACCGATTCATGGAAACTATCGTTTTAATTTTATTGCGGTCCCAAGGAAATTGGACTTTTAAGTACTATAATAAAATATAATAAGGTTTTGTAGTGAAATTTTAATATATTTTAATTTAATTTGAACGGCCTGAAAATCGTTCAAGTTCCTTAATATTATGAACGTCGTTCACGTACACGTTCTGTTTGACAAAAACAAGTGGCGTTTGTGTGTCGTTCACAAAATATTAACGTGAACGAAATGCGTTCATGAACGTCGTTCTTTCCAAGCACTGTATATAAACCTTGTCAGTTGTCACCAGGTGAAAATGTTCGAAAGTCCGGTACTATAATACCTACAATAAAATCTCAAGTGTATCAATTTAATTAAAATTATGAAAAATCCTACGGAAATCAGCTGATTTAAAATATATTTATTATAAAACTATTAGCTTTCAAACAAGTAGGGATGTTGATCAATCCCAAAAATCACTTGTCATAAACATCCGAGATGGACAACTGTTCCCTAAAAATCTAATTTTATCGGATAAATCTACCATCCAAGCAATTACACCCAATAAACAGATAAAATATCTGGGAATCAATTACACAGACAGTATAGTATTTGATAAGAAAAAATGTATTACAGATCTAGAAAAAGATTTTACGATGATTATCACCTCCCCTCTACTGCGAGGTGACTAAAAAACATACTAGAACAGTATGTATTTCCAAAGTTAATCTATCCTATGCAGACTACTTCAGTAAATCTCTTAAAAAGACCATTCCTAGAATCAATTGATTCTATTATGTGACAAGGGGTCAGAGAGATAATAGGACTATCTGCTGACACCCCACTATCGGTATACAACACTGGCCGGAAGCTCCGTGGCCTGGAAATTTTACGAGTAACATGGGAAGCTTCCCTCTAATACATCAACATATGCTAAACCCTTCTTAAGATCAATGACAATCATCTACATATCACTCGAAATATGAACTTAGAAATTGAACAATGTAGAGACAGGCTTGGCTTGTCAGAGTAAATGGAAATGATGTACGCGCAATACGCGCAGAGCTCAGAGCATTAGAGTTCGATAAATGGTCGCAAATGCCACAGAGAGGCGTGGGGGTAAAATGGTACAAATCATTCACCAACAACTGGGTGTCGAATAAATCGGGCATAACCAGTAGCGATTGGTGCAATGGTATTAAAATGTCAATGAACTCAATGGCTAATCGCGCGACGGGAGGACGGATTCAGGGAAACCGCCTCTGCAGGAATCCTTCTTGCGGTGAGAAAAACACAATTGAAACGCTTTCCCACATCCGGGGCTCTTGTCCGCAATCCGAGCTAATTAGAAATTCAGCACACCATAAAATACGCATCCAACTAGCAAATATATTTCGGAAAAAAAGATTTGAGGTATATGAAGAAATAAAATGCTTGGCATATACTGAAGGTAATAGCTATCAAAACAGGATGGCCGATATAATCATCCTCGACCGAATAAAAAACAAAGGAATGATTCTGGAGCCAATGCTCTGGTGGGAAACAAACGACGTGAACCAAGACAAATTAGTGGATGAAGAGAAGAAATCCATTTACAAGCCCACCAACCCCTTTTTTCAAGAACAGTATCAAATAAACAATTGAGAAGTTTATGGACTTTGGTTCGGGGCACGTGGAACCTTGGAACTCAGAGACATCTTAAAAAAAAATTTACTAGAATTAGGAGAACTCAAAAAAATGTGTTTAGCTATCACGCGAGACACGCTTAACACTATACATAAGCATTTATATTCCTAATATTTTACACAATTAGGCAAACTGGCATACTTCTTTTCTTTTATTATTAAACTAGAACACCGTGCTTTAAGCATAATGTTTTATTTCTGTATTTTAAGACCACTCCATATTATATATTATGTAATTTCACTTTGTTAATTCCATTAGTTTAATTTGTATATGTTATTTGTATTTCAAAATTACATAACAATCATGTTTGAACGTTTACACTGTGTCATATAGGCTACCTGACTGACGGGCAGTTCAGTTTAATAAAGTTGTTTCTCTCTAAAACTGTAATACAGGTTAGGATGACCATACGTCCCGTGCTTGAAAATTGCGCCAATTGTCTCGACAAATTTTAACGAGACGATTATTGTCCCGTTTTTGCTTATTTATCATTTTCCAGCCGATTTATGAGTGTTTAAGTAAAAAATTATTACGATTCACTTTTTGTTTTATTTTTATACCGTTTTTTAATTTTCAAATAATGGTCACCCTAATATAGATACATATTATGTCAGGGCCGGCGGAAGGGCAATACAAGCAAAGCAGTTGCTTAGGGCCCCGCGAAAACGGTCTCCTGCTTAGAAAAAATGTGAACTTAAAATATTTTGTATTATAATTTATAATTTAAAAATTAAAAATCGTTAATATAGATAATCGACTACGTTATTGAAATCTAATAAATAACAATTAAAGTTAAAATTATTATTTTATATTTTATATCGCAAATAATGCGTGAAAATACCATATTTCTTTTTATATTTAAACGTAGATACTCCACTCCACAATGTATGAATAATTTTCTTGTCTAATATTTTAACAATATAATTTAAAATTAGATAAATATAGTGTCACGTTTACTCCAAAGTTGTTATTAAATTTTGACTTCAATATCGATAGAAGTAACAATTGAGTAAAGAAACTATTAATATAAATTGTACCCGACCATAGAGTTTTTTTTTCATATTTTTATTTTGAAACAATTTATATGTAGGTATTCAAATAATATTCATGTTTTTAAATTCATATAATTGATATAACAGAAATAAAAAGTAGGTGTGGTGTCTTCTTAAAATGAAAAATTATAATTTACTATTTAGTTATACAAAAAAAAAAAAATGTATTCCTTATTAACCCAATAATAAATTATATTGATTATACATAAAAGTGGTATCATACTATACGATTTGAACGCACGATGGAAATCTAGATTTAAATTGTCGTCTTTCAGTACTTATACGATTTCACGCCAGTACACCACTAAAAATAAACATTTTTCCACTCACTATGCATATATTATCTATTGGTTCTATAATAAATCTTTTATAATATATAAATAATAAATCTATTTAATTGTGCATGCATTAAAATTGGATAGTGTAAATCCACTCGAAATGGACAGTTTTGAAATACTTCTTGAGTATTTTGTGTATTTATTATTTAGATACTTTTAATAAGTTTTTTCTGGAACCGGTAATAAATATTATATTAAAAATTAAAGGCAATAAAAAAGAACTTTTGATATACATAAATAAATTATTTTATTTATTTAATACTAAAATTAATAAATAATAATGTTTTAATTGTTATTTATCAATATTTGTATTATTATTCTTGTTTTTTTCATAAAATAGATTGTAAAACATTTCTTTATTATAAGTACTTATATATATATATATTTAATAGCACGTTTTTGTTTCATAGTTTTTAGAAATTCTATGGTGTTTGGGCATAGATGGATAAGTTCAAATATGATATTTTTTGGAAAAAGAATATTAAATCAAATATTTTATTTAAAAAAAGACCAATATTTTTATTTATTTCTTTTTACGCATACTAAGATATTATTTTAGGTATTTCTACTTGCCTAACATAACAAAGTTAAAAAAAATTTAGGGCTCTGAAAAATCAATTTGCTTGGAGCTCCGCAATTCCTAACGTAAATCATGGATATACAGTTCTCGTGTTTTCATATTACACTATTGTTGTCAGATGAAAATCTACAAATTTCCGAAAAAACCTAGTAGAAATCGAATAAGGAATTGTTCAGGATATTATATAAAACAACAAATCAAACAATTTAATTAAATATTCTGATCTACAATAGGTATAATACTTGGCATAATACGTAACGAAAACAAACGAACTAAAAAAAAAAATAATATATATATAATAAATATTATATAATAAAAGTTATAATGATATGAAAATTGATTACGATCTGATAAACACTCATTATTTTCATGGACGTCAAGACCGAGAAAAAAATCACAAAATTGATTCGTCCGTATGGGATTTAAACTGGAACCCGTATCTAAAGTTAATTTAGGTAATATATCTAACTTTTTAATCGAGATGATAATGTTATGGACATTTTTAGTATTTCTACAATAATTTAGATAATGGTCTACACCGTTCTCGAGACACATACTACCTATACAGTCTTATAAAGAATACTTTTATTTTGTATTCAAATACTTTTTAAAAAATATATTCAGAATATATATTCAAATACTTAATAAAGTAAATGGGTGACATGTAAAAATAATTAAAAATAACCTATATACATGGAAAATTTAACGGGAAACAATTATCAACAATAATAAAACTGTTAAAATATATGCCATTTAGTTATAAAAATATTATTATATGGTATATACATTAGGGTGGAACAAAAATACTATTTTTTGATAATCGAATTGGAATAGTGCAGAAAAAATGTACATACTAATGGGTAAACTATGTTGTATTGTTTGAGTTTCTAGTTGGTACATATTTGTATATTCCATATTATAGCTATACAGGTGAACATCCAAACTTGACACATGCCACAGAAAATGTGTTAAAAAATATTTTTGTTACAAAAAGTAAAAACTATTTTCCATATTGAGAAAAAAAAATATTTTTTAGTAAATAAAAATACAAAAAAGTATTCAGAATACGTATTTGAATACTTTTTACAAAAAGTATTTAAAATAGTATTCAAATATTTTACAAGACTGCCTATACACAATATATTTGTAAGGAACGTCTTAGTTAGACGGTGACGATTTAAGAAAAATAAATGTGCAGTTGAACGTTTATTTAATTAATTTTTTTATGTCTGTAACCAAACATTCTATAAGAAGAAGTGCTTCGATTATTACATAAAGCACCTTTTATTTTGGTAGCAAATTGCATCTAGTTGGTTCTTTAGAGATGTCATTTTTCAAGAAAAAAGCTATCCAAAAATTAGCATAAAAATCGATAAAAATGATAATAATAACTTCGAAAATATCAATGCTAGAGGCTTGAAGTTTTCACCACAAATGTATACACCTATAATATGAATAATAAACATTTTTTTTAAATGTTTACCAATTTTTGGGCTATTTATAGCAATTTGCAAATTTGAGACATTGAATTCATAATAGACTTAATTTTAATTTTTATGAACTGAAAATTCAATAATGTGTTACACATATACCATTCTAGCCACATACAAAAGTGTTTAAAAATTAGTACGTCCATTATTTTCAAATAGCCATTTAAATTTTTTTTTTTTGAATACTTATTTAATTTTTTCGACATTTTAGTATGAAATGTGTTCGAATTTCGGGGAAAAAATGGATTTTTAAATTTTAATATATCACGTAATACGTAAAAACGTTAATACGTATGTAAGTACATTACAAAGGCAAAAAAATTGGAAAATGTCTTTTTTGGCTATTCAATTTTGAGACATTTAATTCATAATAGGTATAACTTTTCTACTTTATAAGAGAATTAAATTTTTCGCTTTTTTTTCACTTCTTAAAATAAATATTTTTTGATTAAAAAAATAATGTTGTTATCAGAATTTGACAGTTGGACTTGGTTTTTAAGTTACATAAAATTAAAATTTAACGATTTTATCATGTTTGTTTAAAATATTTATTTATTTTTATATTTATCAACAGTATTATGTAGTCTAATGGCAGCCAATGGTGTTTTAATGCGCAGGGTTCTCGGTTCGAATCCCTTCAGAGCCATATACCTAACTGCTAGCACTTTTATCAATGGTTTTTGTTCATTATATTATATTATATTATCATATTATTTTATATTATTAGTATAATTTACAGTTATATTCACTAATGCTATTCGCTCAGAACCTTATTTTCTTTTTAGAAATAAATGATTTATCACGGTTTTAAAATTGAATCCACCACCAGCATCCTACCCGACAAGCGAAATGTTTCCATCTCCTACTGGCCGGCTTTTTTTATTTTGTTACTTTTAAAATGGCATTTAGTTTTACATCATTAAATAAATACGTATACAAATACAGTTCCATGAGTTCTATAATATAACTTGAATATTATTATATTATATTTTTAATAATAATTTATACCTAATAATAATGTACCTGAATGACATTGTGTATTATATAAATGTCATCACTAGACAATAGGTATAAGTGCATATCAACAATTTTAAAATGTTATTATTTTGTCACTTAATCGGAAAATATTGTCACATTTTTATATTATATTCACCACGTCCATATGTATTGTTAAGAACAAAATGTATCACTAAAAAAAAAGGAAATTAAATGTGTATATATATTATATATACACATAATAATTAATAATTAAAGATTTAAACCTAATTTTAAATTACTAAATATTTAAAAACACTATTAGATATAGATATATAATAAAATGTGTCGTTAAAAAAAAGGACCACTTATCATCAGCCGCTAACCGCGTAATCTTCTGTGAAAACCACTAGATCGCGGGAACGTCTACACCATCATGTGGCTGAAGGGAGTTTTTGGGATGTTGACTATCAGAACGTTCGGACCAACCGTCAGCCAATGAACTTTAATCTGCGCACTGACCGAGCACCTCCAGGTCACGGGCTCTTGTCAATCATTGTATTTATTTTTCATTCATTGTTTTTTTTTTTTTCATTTCATCATCATCTAATTTTCATTAAATGTGTCGCACCGTGTGTGCTGTTTAGGAAATAAATTTCATGAGTCATTTCACCAAAAACCACGTTTTTTAAATCATTTTGAAATCACATACCTACCTAAACTGTACTGGTACTTCCGGACAGCCACGGACCGCGTCATATAAAGGTATTATGATAATTTAAATTATATTTAATTCATTCGAAGACACAGAGTCCAAAACGTTATTTGCAACATGGAAAAAATTTAAAAGTACAACATTTGTTAAGTGAAAACGTACTTATTTGGACGTAGATAACTATCCAAATGAGAAAAAGTTATTAAGTGTTGTAAAAAGTAATTTTCTAATTATAAATATTGACTACCCAATAAATATTGTTCATCTATAAAAGTGTGCGAATAATAAAGGTGCATCCATGTCTGCCAACTCGTACGCGCGCATGCGAGTGTAAAACATATATCACGCGTTACGTCAGTACACACGAAAATAATCATTTCCAGTATAGCGAACACAAAAAAAAAAACACAAAAAATTGCGTCCCTGTATAATACACGTAGCGACCCTTTAATAAATGACCGCTTGAAATCCCCTTTAATAAGTGTACCTAAGTACATGGTCGTGTGTACACGAATATAAAAACACAGTAAAATCCACTGGATGATCTCCAATGTACCTATGTGTAATGTATATAGATAAGGATCTATATTTCTTTTCTTTTGTTTTTTCGAGTGTTTTATCTTGGAATGTGCATTATACTAAAACATTATAAATAAAAAATATATTCTATAATATACAATATATTAATATAATATATTATAGTGTTCTTTTGTCGATTTTTAACTAGAAGTTCTTAATTACAGAATGTGTAAACCATAAATTACCTTTCAATTATTCCTTTATTATTTATTAAGTTATATTATATCATATTTACTAACCATATTGATAAATATCATAAAATGTATAAATAACATTAACCTTCTAAATTTATTACCGTAAGAATTCCTAGAAAATTTTATTTTATACTAAAATAAACATATTATGTTTTTATAAAAAAAAGTACAGGGTGCAGTAAAAAGATCTCCCAAATATTATAGATCAAATTTAAAATTTGGATTACATAATCAAAGTACACATAGGTAATATAGTGATTTACAGTTAATTTTATGAATTATTTAAAAACGAAATATGATTTCGTTACGAATATTTCATATTTTCAGACGTATACTCTAAAAAAAGACAACTCATAGCCAATACGTTTATACAAATTTACAACCTATAGTTTTTTCCCTTTTATTGTAAGTGGCTACCTCAAAACCTTTATTATTGAACAGTCATTGACAAATCTAGATGATGACGAAGTCTAAAAGTCACTTTAACACGTACTGCCAATAATGATCGAAAGGGTGATGAAAAACTTAAAAACATATCTAAAAACTTGTATAGATTATAATAAATATAATTTAAGTAAAATAAATTTTTATTTCCAATAAAAAAATCCATATTATGTGTACATTGAAACTGTTAAAATGCATTTTAGACAACTTGTTGGATTTTTTTTTACTTCAAAAATTCGGGAAATCTTGTTACTGCATTCTATATAGTATACAATAATTCGCAGTATTTTCTAAGTTCTGACATGAGTTCATATTTTATTTGGAATTACATGTAATATTAAAAAAATAAATAAATAAAAATTTACTAGTTTAGCAAATATTGTGGTTTTTTTATTTATCCATTATCCAGACTGAGCTGAAAATGAATTTATAAATAATAATAAATGGTTTTACAATAAATTATAACTTTTTTATGCATGTGATCATAATATATCTCAATATACTGAGTACTCCATTATATAATGTATACTTCATGTACTGTTTCTGAAATCTTAAGTTACTTGGGTCACAAACCAATTCTGAGTAATAAATTATTTTGAATAGACCACCATAAAGAAAAAAAAAACAATTAATAATAATAATTTATAAAACCAAGGATATTGTCTAAAACTTGAAACTTTAATTTGTGTCTATTTATTATTTAACTCTTATTTTCAATTCTAGAAGCGCCAATTAGGACTTAAAATAATTTGGTAAATTAAATAATCTTGAGTAAATTAAGTTACATTAACACATAGCTGGTTATAAGAAATAGCCAAAAGCAATTAAATATTAAATACCTACCTATAGGCACTTACATATCTTTATAATCTATGAAACAAACTAAAATAATATTTATAACGTGAATATAAAATACATATTTAACATTTATTTACCAAATATAAAATTTTAATGGGTCATTGGACACTAAATCCTAAAAAAATTATTTACGAATTCAAAATGTAAACCAAATTAAGTTACAACTCTCAATACTTGTAAAATGATGTATTTTTCAAAATACGTAGTTTAGTTTATAATAAGTACATAAAGTTATTATTTTATTTTCAAAATTAACTTTACCCAAAACAGTATAATTTCTTTCTATGAACGAGGGCAGTGATAATAATATATGATCGTTCAAGATATTTATACCTTAATACGTAGAACTAAAACTAACAATTTTACATAGAACCAACGGTAAAAAATTCGGTCATCAAAATGTCTAGCTAAACTTCGGATAGGATAGTTGATGGTGAATATATTTTATTTAAAAACAATAATATATTAATTATTATATTAATATTATTATATTTATATATTATAATTATTAATTTTTAATAATAAGATTATTCCAAGCTGAGCTCGGTGTAATTACTCTTTATAGTAAAAAAAAAACAATTCCCAAAACAATTTTTTAAATATGAATAAAATGTATCTATATATAATAACTACTATACACATAATCTGAAAAAATGTCATGTTTTTAGACTATTTTTTTTTTTTTTGGATAACCAGGAAAATTTATTCCAAAACAATAAAAGTCAAAAATTTTGAAATAGCTATTAAAATTAAAAATGTACTACCTACTAAAAGATTTTTGAGATTTTTTAATACATAGAATAAAGAAATTAATATACGTACCTATATTAAGCTTATATTATATTTGGAGATCTTAAAACCCAAAATTACACATATTAAGACTTATAAATCCTCAAAATGAATAGTTGTTATAAATAGTCCCAAATTGTAAAAAGAACGTACTTCCGAACTTATTTACGGTAATTTTTTCATAATATGCGTTTATCGAATAAGTAAAATTTTACTTATTAAAAATAATATACGATCTTGGTCAAATTGTATTCTAGAAAATGTGGACAATATGAAATAATCGTAATGTATTTTGGCCTAAAATTTATTTCCAGAAAAATAAAAAGAATAAAAATTAAAATTAAACATTAAAACAGTTACAATATAATATTCTCTTAGAATCTAAAAGTTAACAAATAGTATATCATTTTCGGTTTGATATAATAAGTAGGTGCCCTCATTAACTAGATTAATAAGTAATATTAATTATTTAGGTTATTTAATCCCGAAAATTGTTATTCTTGTGATTTTTTATTCTGAAGGGAGAGCGACAAATTTTCAACCAGAATACTTGACCCTGCGATTATTACATTGTATACATTTTCCACAAAGAATTCGATGATTGAGTGTAATAGTACATAAATATTGAAGAGCCGAAAGAGGTCATTTTTCGATTTTTTTATATTTTCGATAAACACGTAAAGAGAATATTAATTGATAATGGGAAGAAAACGACACAGAAAACGATAAAGAAAATTACTACACAAAATTATACTTTATAATAAAATATATAATAATATATTATATATAGTTATATGTAAATGAATATTATTTCTACTGTAATTATTAAGTTCAGACTCAATCACAGTTATAATTTAGTTTTTATATAGGTAGTTTAGTTTTACGATGTGATGTTAAAAATGCCTATATCTGAATATATAACTGGGAGTAACAGTTATAATAACACCGAAGTTACGTTCAGAATTGTTTTATCGAATGCAATGATTTGAAGATAACTTGACGAACGAAATTCTTCCACCTAGTACTCGCCTGGTTTTGTCTATTTATTTTTCATTATTAATCAATTTACTGTACATATTTATATATTTATATAGAATTTATACTCGTATTAGATTTTATACTATGTTTTCTTTTTTAATATAAATACGACATAATTTACAATTTTTATTTTTGTTTGTGAATGATAATCATTGTAATACTTCAGTAGACGTCTCCCAAGTAAAATTGTGGACGTGAACCTAATGATAGATATATATTGTAAAACGGTTCTTTATATCGTACATAACATCTTCTACATCAAGGTACAGAATTAATATCGGTTATATCAAGGGGTATAATATAATATGGTTTCAATTAATTCCGAAAATTTATCGTCGCGCGGCGTAGCCGATACGCAGCGACACACGACACCACCGAAACGATATACTCGTGGCAGGGTGGTCGTGAAAGTTAGCCACGAAACAGGATCGCACGGACGGGACAAAAGAGCTAGCGTGTAATTGTGTTTAACGGAAGGATTTATCGTTTTTGGTCCGTACAGTGGACGAAAACGCTAAGCAATAATTGCGTAACTATTGGAGGGGTAAATCGAATTCCGCGCCCATTATTGTAAAATATAATATAATAATATCATTGTACTATGTTATAGCAGGGCCGGGTTCCGGACAGAACGTAAAATCCGACACACCTGTTGAGCTGTTTGTATATCAATTTTGATCTTCCGAAAGTCGTCCCAATAATATAATAGTATTTCTATCATGCAATCACTTACCTTGACATGTTGCAACGCGTAACTTTGGCGCACGACGTTGATTATAGTATGGTTTTTTTTAGATATTTCCTTCACGGCAGAACACGGTGGCGACAGCGGCTGTCATTCCGGACAACGTAATACTGACAGTTTCAGGTGGAGGGGGAGAAGTAAAAAGGGATAAAATTTAAAAAATAACCCGACAAAAAAATACCCAACGAATCTAAAATACGCGATCGACGTACGTGTTCGTTCAAACGTCGTTTTCCACCAACGAAAAAAAAAAAAAAAAAAAAAAAAAAAAAACAAACAAACGATCGTACTCCGAAAGTCCGCGTGCGATTTCTACCCCGCGAAACCGCCGCGGCGTGACCGACGCGAACGCCCGAACTACTGACGACGACGTTCGGAGGCCGACACGCGGATATCAACGGTCCGCCGCACAGTGGTAGAGACGGGCGCGAACGAGAGCGCGCTCGCGCGCCACCGACCGCCACCGCGGCGAATCGCCCGACGTGCGGGACGAGTCCGCCGCCACCGCGAAATATCGCCGAAAAAATAACGAGCCGTCTCGGGACGTCTGGCAGATGTGGACCACAGTGTACGTTTAATGTTTATTATTGGGTTGTGCGTTTGTTCGCGAATGTAAATTGTATTACATGTAAATATGTTACGACGTTGAAAGTATAATATCACTGAATTAAACTTTTGGAAAATATAATTTGAATTGTAAAAATGAACAGTAAAAACCAGACGGTAATTAATTAAAAACCAACGACATTAAATTTCGTAAGAACGATTACCTAATTCAATTTTATACAAACGGTATTAACTTAAATGTTTATTATAATTTTTATAGTCAACTCTACAGCGATTTTACCATGTTCATTGTAAATTGTTATATTTTTTTATGTTTTTTAATATTGTTATGATAGTTTATTGGCAGTCAATGGTATTTTTTAATTATTCACATAATCCGGGGAGCGTATATGGTCCCTACTGGGAGGTAGCGTGTGGGGTATGCACCGTGTTGGTCGGCCCGTGATGGGTCCTACTACGGTGCTGCGCGGAATACTCACGTATGGCTAGAGGCCTGCTGTGTTACAACGTTGTTGGTCCGAAGACGACGTTGCAATTTAACTTGTACAGCTTGATGGGATTATTCAGAAACACGGTGTCAGTACAGGTCTTGACTGGTTGGCTGCACTAAACGGTATATGATAAATGAATATCAAAGATGTATCTAAACTTTATATCAGATAATACAATCAGATATACTGGTGAACCTTACACATAATATTATGTTATTGAGTATTTTCTCATTTGAAGCAAATATAATAACGATGTTCTTTATTATTCTGCTAAAGGGGCTTTAATTATAATTTCCTACACGGGATCCTTAAAATGTAATTGTAGTACTAACAATAGACTATGAAAATGACGCGCAGCAGTGGATAACTTCTGAACTAGTTGTAAGTAACAATTTTTTTGTACAAGTATACAAACTACGAATAAATAATGTTCTAATTCATATATTTTTCATACTAAATATATTCTGTTTGTACTATCGTCTTATACACACAATACTACACTATTGAAAAGGGTTTTTATCACCCACAGTTATATTATATATAATAAAAGATAAAAATAAAAAGGCAGCCAAAATATAATAATAATAATAATAATAATAAATAAACACCTATATATTACTATACTATATATATATATATTATTTGTATCATTGTTTAATATTATTTTTTACTAAAATTTATATTTATGTTTGAAGTAATGCATACTTTTCAAAGCAATGAACATTATTGTATATAAAACACATTATATATATATACAAAAGCGTATTTCTAATATTTCCATAATAATTAATAAACATAATTTAGAACTTATTCAAAATTCCATAACGGCTAAAAAATGTCCAAATTGTTACAATTGAGATTTTAAAAATTAATTTCAAGTCTCTAGGAATAAAACTAAAATCAATGTTTAATTAAAACAGTATAATAGCTTACGTAATACATTTTATTTTACTAATTTTTAAGTATGCTATTGAGTTATTTTTTAAACATTTCCTATACCTATTTATGTAGTATTTTGTGTATAAAATTACAATTCAATAATAATCAACATACAAATTAATCTTAACGAAATATAGGGATTTTTGAGGAGGTTTCATATATTATTGGTATATTCGTATAGTCATCACTACCAAGTGGTACGTGAGTTGTCTCCCCAAAGCGCTAGTTGTCGATCTGTACAGTCCTAAACGTAGTGAAATATGACTAATGGAAAACTATTATAGATCGAAAAAATAATATTATATTGAATTTAGCACAGCATTTTTTCAATACAATGACTATTGTCTCAGTTTTTCATAATACACTAGTTTTTCCAAGGACTGAAAGGATGATATACAAACTTCCATAACCAGTATCTACACAACTGTTTATTTAAATACAATTCTTTTTATATAAAAAATATTGTATAGAATGTAGATATTTAAGTTTAACACAGGAAGTTGGAACTATTAGGAACGATTTTCGTAAGAATATTAAGGTGATATTTTATTCTATCAATTGAAAAATTTCTAAATATGTATATTTTATGTTATTGAGAATTTTTCTTTTTATATATTTTTTATTCTTTAACTATTCAATTTATATATTTATTAAAAATTTGACATATATTTATTAACAATTTGACTAGGTACTTGATTGATGTATGTTTATTTATTGTTCTCACTTCTTACACTTTCTATAAGCAAATTAATTTTTGTTAAAATGACATAAAATATTTTTTGTATAGACATTTAAGTATGTAGTAGAGTTACCTATATAAATGGTACAAATATATTAACATGACTCGATTGATTGTAAGTTATTATTATATGGTTTATACTCAACTTCTTAAAAATATACCTCTTTCAAATCCCTGTAAGAGTAAAATGACCAATGATATTAAGTATAGTAAAAGCATCTGAACAAAAAAAAAAAGGCAAAAAGATCTCTTAAAGTAGTTTTAGTATCACAACATATGCTATACAATAGATAAAAGACTAAACTTTATAGATGACTACAACAAAGTTTTATAAAGTATTAATAATAACAAAAAATCGAAAGTCACAAAAAAAAATGTAAACATTTTTTTATTACAGGTACGTCCAATATTGAGCAATATTAGGTAATTTAAGTAGTTTACAAACTTATGATAAAGTTGATTTCTAAATATTATTTTTGTTGATTGACTAAAAAATATAGTTTCCCGTTCTCAAATATTATCTCAGCAAATTAGTTCGGATACTGGTTTTTTTTAGCCTTTGGGTCTGTTCCAGTCCCTGATTTAAATATTATATTTTTTTTCATTCAAATATTTATTTCGTATTTTAACTATATTTTTTAGAGTATTTAAACTATTTTTAATATTTTAAATTAAATTTAAGTGCTTGTTTTCTAATAAATATTTTGCCCAAAAATATTTAATGTGAAATTGTTTTTATTAACTTTTTTTTTATTAACTTTAAAAAGTCAAGCAATTCAGAAAGTTTAATTAAAAGAACAAGTTTACAAGTAAACTCCAATATTAATGAGTTATTGCTTAAGTAATAATAACTTCTAATAAAATTATATTTTTAATGTGAGTGTTAAGCACAAAAATGTATTAAATTTTACATAAAATTACTCAAATGCAAATTATGTGCTATACCAGCTGTTAAGTATCTAGCACCCATAGCCACCCTCAAAATTATATATAATTAATGTCCTGAAATCTGTAATTGATTAAACTTATACAAAAGATATACTGTTCGAGATGTTATGTGCCTTAAAGTAAATTTAACTAAGAATTCAGTAAAATTATTTACTTGTGTCCTGAGTTCTATATATTAATGAATTTTGACAAATCGTATACCAACTGATATTTTCTTTTATATTTTAATAAATACAATTGCTGTATTTACTTATATATAAACACTATATATAACTATATATATATATATATATATATATATTATCGACTTAAAATTAGCAAATATTACCACACCTCGTCAAATATATTCAAAAAATAATTAGTATTTTTAATGGTTATAGTACAATTTAGGTATGTATAAATCAACAAATTCAAAAAATAAATAAATTTCCAAAAGTATCCGGTGACTTAATTTCAGTCATAAAACTACAAATAAAATTAAATGTTAAAATTTATTTTTAGAGAAAATTAGTTTTTTATGACAGAATATTAAACAATAATATGTGTTATCTACCTATACATTTGGTTTTTGTATTGTATAACTCATCTAACCTATATTCGTAATAGTATGTAGGTTGTATTACCACAGTAAAGGGATTAAACTATTATACATTTGCGATCGTTGTTTATCAGCAAAGATCGTCAAACCTGACTATAAGGGGTTAAATAACCACCTATGACAGAATAATATTAATTTTTTTTTTAAACAATATATAAGACGTAATATTTAAAATGCACATTTATTATAGGTACCTACTTTAAAAAAAAAAAAAAAAAAAAAAAACATTTTAATAGGAATATTGGATTAATAATAAAACAGAAAAATATGAATTAATGACATTTTACATATATCGGAAAACAGGCAACGAGATGATAAATTGCTTTTTATTTGAGAAAATGTGTTTGGCGCTGAATAAATAATAAACATAAACACGATTTTATTTTTCGGCTTACAGCAAATCGTTTGACGATGTCGTAAAAAAACCTCATATTTATGTTTACCAGATTGTTTTATGAAATAATTTTCGAATATTGTTGATGTATAAAATATTATAGTTGTTTCAACAACCTCGTTTATTTTAAATGTTTACGATTTTAATTTATATATGCATTTATTTGGAAAACATTTTGTTCATCGTTATGATATTTTATAATGACATTGCAAGTACTATTATACTGTTCACTCTACCGTAATAATTTACATTTTACGATTTATCAAAAACGTGTTATTTATGTCAATATTGTTCACGATATTACTTGAGAACTTTTAATTGAAAAAATATATTTATTATTTATTTATATGTTTTTATTACAGAAGTTTTGTTGGTACAAAAGCAAATTGTTATTTGCCAGTTGTAGTATTGTGAATAATACACTAAAAAAAATCATTTAAATACTATTCCAATAAGTTTTTTTTAATTGTATTTCAAAATTCTAATCAAATACATACTACAGTTTTAGAAATATATTTGAAAACTACCTTAATATTTATAATATACGATACAACTTATTTACTGTAGTTATACTGATATACCTTGAATAATCCGTATTATATTAGTAAAAAAAAAAAAACATATACTTCATAATTCCTATATTAATAAAATAGACCGTAAATAAATTACCTATATTATATTTATTATATTTTTTATTTAATTTAAATATTTCTAAAGTTATTCAATTTACTAAAAATATTAAAATTTGCTGTATAACCCATATATTTCATTTAGTACATAATCTAATAAACTTTATAGGGATAATTGAAACTAGTATATTATTCAACTCTCTCGCCTTGTGTCAAAGTTATTTGTGGCCAGCCACTCTAGTCCAGCACTTTTACTAACTAAAATCATCCCACATCGTCTTCACTTATACACCAAATAATTTCATATCACTCTCTATTATATCTACCACCTCTTTTTGGGTCCACATGTTTCCTTTAACCTACATTCCTTTTACTTCCTCTGGCTGTTACCTTCTTAAAATATGTCCGAGCCTTCTTAATATATCTCTTATGGTCTATTATTAAATCCACTCTTAAACTACCTGTTATATAATAAAATATACTTTTATCCTAAATGGAAACTTTGTATCATGAAAAATACATAACGCACCTCTCAAATTTATTTAACCATAACCTTTTGTTTTTGTACCTTTCTCTTACCACTAACCTCCTGTAGATTGGATCCTAAATACTTGAATATTATCCACTCCATCACCACTCAACTTTATTTACTTGCCTTTCCCTATTTACCCTATTTATATTACTATTGTATAATAATATATATATATATATATAAATATTATACAATTTGTAATGTAGTTATACACTTTTAGACTGTTTATTTAAATTATAAGTTTAAGATTTTTAAGTCATAAAAGTGATAATTCTAATCTATATGATATATAAAATGAATACAAATTTAGTCGTACTTTACTTTAAGTCCTAACTATATTAAAAAGACTTCAAAGTATTTTTATTTTTTATATTCATTTCAATTCTTGTCCAACAAAACTTCATTATTCAGTATTCAAAGTTTTTCCCTATTAAAATAGCTTGGATCTTCTGTGAAAACGAATATATTTCTCAAAAAAATTGACTTCGCATGAAATATTTTATACTTCAAACACTATATGTGTTAATTTAACAAAACACAGATCGACAAAAGTTGTGTTTAAATGTTTAATTTGTATATATTTGTAAAGCTCAAAATACAAAAAATATTAAATACAAATTGACATTGAATCATCGACTATTTGTAATTATTATGCCATTGATTGGATTATTGAGTTTGGAAATGTTCATCATATTTACCAAAACGTAATAATATACGTAGATCGAATTGAAATGGAATTTAGACATGTTATACCACTTAACATAACATATACAATTTAATATTGAATTTATTGTCATTTAGCGTTTATATATATGTACATTGTACAATGTATTATGCAATCTAATCCTTTTCGAAAATAAATCAATAATTTATTGATTTTGGTTTAATAATAATTGTTTGTTATCCTTCGTATAGAAAAACCAATCCCCATTCAAGAACTTTTCAAATAAGTTTTCGTTTGGCCGCACTCTGGTTTTCCATTAAATTAAATCCCTGCTCAGTATTAAATCCTATGTTATCGCAATATGAATTCAGTATTTCCGTATAAAATGCGTATTTTGTATATTCTTCATAGCGTTTAATCTAAGGTTAATTGAATTTTATACGTCCTATAAGTTTTTTCCCTACTAGTTACTGATTTGATAACCAGTAAATAATACGAATATTTTTTTACTTTTAAGATATTGACAAGATGAGTTTATAATGTCGTCCTATATAACAATGATATTCGCGTGCATGCACGACCAGTATACATTTGAATATTTATCGGTGATATTATAATGAAAGTTCATATTTTTTTATTTTAAAAATCATATTTAACTATATTATATTCAATTTAAATTATTTAAATTCATAAATAATCATCATCCCTTTGTATAAATATATCAAACAATAACTGGCAATTATTGATATATTTATATACTGTCATCGTTGTGGCAAGAGTAGTATAACTACAAAATATTACGTTTTGTCTATTTTGGTATATCTGATGATAAAAAATAATCTTTTGCTGTGGTAATTTTACGTCATTAACAGTATAGTATACATAAATACCTACTCATGATTATTTCTTTTAAATGGTTTATTTTTAAATAAAAATATATTTTTTGGGTAAAAAATATGGTTTCTAATAAATTCGTACACATTAATGTGGGTACATCCCTAGTTATAATTTTTAAATTACACCAAAATGTGTCTACACTTTTTAACGAAAAAAGTAATGTTTACCAAAAGGGCTCTTAACGCATATAGTTGGTCCCTGTGACTCGCACTTGTTTGTTATTAGGTATAGGATTAATATAAAAATGGTGACCTCGTATTTGTATTATTTTACTATATATAGGTAATTAATATCTTATTACAATATTTCTATATTTTTTTATTCCTATGGTTAGTAAACACCGCGTAATAATAATCATATAACAATGGGTGTAAAATAATTAATAAACAATAAATAGGTAATGATAAGAATACAATCTCTGATGTGAAATTACGGCTGATAACAGCCAAAACAAAACGACCGACCTGTGCCACTGGTGTTGTTGGACTCCCTGGACGACTGGTTCCGAACTTCAAGGCTTCCGACCATTCATTGCGGTTAGGATGTGTAGCCCCACCGAAAGATTTTAACAAAACGGGTGCCATTCCACTGACCACGCGGTCGACGGGTACACAGTAGGTACCTACTTGAGACCCTTTGCACCAATCAAAGGTGGTCCACAATCGTATAAACGATATATTGTAATGGTCGACAAATACAGAAAAAACACGCACGATCGAACTAAGCCGACGACAAATTCGGTACGCTACCTCGTGGGTAATAGAACGGCCCAATAGTGCCGGATCGGTATAGGATGGTCGCAGCCACACTACACTACGGACACCCGGTCGCGATATAACGAATATAATATTAAATGTCCGACCGTCTCGAACACGGCACAAAAAAACCAACGGTGGTCGCAAAAACGACAACAACAAACGCACACGTTTCACGGACACGCAGACCGTTCGCGTCAACGGTCGCGAGACGAGAGAGATTATCACACGCCGACGGCCGCCGGCATCATCCCAACGGGTGAGGGGTGGCGGTAATATACGGTGATAAAAGTTTTGCTTATCGCACCACCGAACCGGTGTGCCGATCGACTGGCGCGAAAATGAATACAGTTTGAACAAGTAACTTTATACATATTATAGTGTCATTGTAATATGTATTATTTAAAATCATTAATATAAAACAAAAAATGCAATAATTTATTTGTATTTAAGCGTACTAAAATTTAAAAAATAGCAATATTTTGTAAGAAACTGCAAGCTATAGTGCCTGAAAGTTTCAAGGTTAAGTACCATATAAGTTTCAATCTCAATAAAAAAAACCGTTTAGATGACATGATGGCAATAATTTTTAAGCTTAGGTTTTTTAATCGGTACTGTAATTTATTTAAGTAAATGTTCAAATATTGAAAAATTATTACGAACATTTGCAAATTAAACATTTTAAAATTGAATTTTAAGATACCTAAACTGGTTTTTACTGTATAAAACTGGTAAAAATAGACACAATTATATTCAACTTATCAACCAAAAATATTATTCTAATAAAATAAAAAAATAAAATTTTACAAAATTATATACTTTGATATGTTATACAGATTTCAATAACGATGTTATCTTTTACTGAAGATTGTTATCGAAAGATTTATTTTATTGACATTAGTTTTTTCATTTTATTATATTAAAAACTCAAAATTACTCTAAATCACAAATATATCAATCTATTTTTTGAGAATTTGGATATACAGCAGGCCATAGTTATAACTATTGATATGAGGTATGATTATAAACTCAATGAAAACATTTTAATCAGATAATTTATCGGGGGGCTATATTTTGTTGGAAAATATTGTGTTGGAACGTATATTGTCGGAATGTATTTTCACGGAACCATATTTATTTGGAACCGTATTTCGTTGGAAAAATATTTCATTGGAAAGTATTTTGTCG
>JAIPRL010002924.1:0-52729 GCA_025469235.1 Pemphigus obesinymphae | reverse complement strand
TTTTTAGATTATTTTTAAAATGTACATAAATATTTTTAAATTGTTAGATTTTTATTTTTCATAATATTTCTTAAAAATTGCCTATACAGAACCCCTTAAAAATCGCAGGTGTTGCGGCCTCTTAACTATTATTACAAATACATTACACATTATAATCAGAGTAGATATTTTTATCAAATTGTTCAATGGATACGTTTTTTCTTAAATACACTGAGCGGTTTTAACGTAAAAGTAAATCATTACCAAATTAAAATTAAAGATCAAGACTTTACCTAAATTTTCACAGTGGTTTTTGATGAAATATTTTCAGCTAAAATTATAAATCAATGGTAAATTTTAAATTTTAATTTCCTATAACTCTGTTTTAATAACATTAAAAGTTGCATTGACGAAATGTAAACAAATTCTTGATTATTATTTAATATAGATGTATTTTTGCACTAAAACAGTTCAGTTTCTTTTTTCTCTTCTTATCGAGTTCGTTTTCCTCGTATGATGCGTAAATTACGCATGTAGCTTCAACGTCGTCCAGCATTACTATACTTTATTTAAAAATAATCAAAAACTACCGAACAAAAGCAGTAGTCATCCACAATAGACAGTAACAGCAGTACTAACAAGGTAATATCATTGATTTATATTATTATTAATTACTATAAATACGTATAATGAATATTTCATCAATGCTGGTCAACCTATATAACAAAATCCAAAGAATCATATTGTTCAAATAAAATTCATCATCCTTTTTTATATGAAACTAGATTTTGACACGCGTTGAAATACAGAATAATAGAATTTATTATTGATTTACTTAAATTTCGTATTCGGGTTCGACATAAATTTAATAGTTCAACACTAAACAAATAGTTTGGGTTCATGTTCGGGTTCGACATGAAAATTCGGTTCGGATTCGGGTACGGGTTCCACGTAAAAGTTCGGTTCGGATTCGGGTTCGGATTTTAAACCTCTTGGTTTCGGTTCGACACCCAAATTTTGAGTTCGACCCGCCTCTAAATAAATGATTAAATCCATAACATCTCGCGCTTTTATCTAGATATTTTATGACGTTTTATGTGTCTGCATCCTCCGTGTGTTTTTGTGCGTTTAGCACGATGAACTCGTCAAAAACCGATTAAATCTAGTTCGCGAAATGTATCAATCATCAAAGCCGTGTATTCCTTCTAGCCCTGTCCTTCTCTTTCGCTACGGTCACTCGGCACTGTGTAGAAGGACGCGTCGTTTATCAAAACGCATTCGCAGGCGAGACGCGTTCCATTATTTCGCTGAAAAAAATAACCTTCGTACGTATATACGCGTAACAACGTGAACGGAAAAAAAATAATAAAAGAGATAAGAATATATAATAATATGAAAACAAATCGTGAACTCGAAATAACGGTAAGCCCGAACAATGCGCACTAAAACATTTATGCGTATACACGCCGAAGATTAAAGCGCCCAAAAATATATCTACTTAAAAAACCGTAAAATTTGAGCCATCGAAAATCAAATAATATCGTATATTTTGATGTGTTCTATCGAATTATCGATCATTTATTCATTATTCGTCGTATTACGCCTTTTGGGTAACATATATGTCTACAATGAATAAATAAATGTATAATAGACGGTGAGATCGCTTTTTTTTTTTGGCAACATTAAACATTTCTGTCCGGCGACCTCGGAGTGAAATTTAATTTCCGTGAGGAACTATTATATAGGAAATATTGAAATACAAAATTTTTAAAATATTTAATCCTTTCGGAGTATGCATACGCAGTTCAATTTTCGGACACAGGATTTCGGTGGGTTAATTTTTTTGTAGTAAATTTTCTTTATCCGTAACCGAAATTGACCGAGATACAATAGTGTTTGAATATGGAACCTATCAATTGTTTTTAAATTAAAAACAGCTGTAAATCGGTCAATTTTGGGTTTAGAACAATGATTTAAGCTGGAAAATGATTGACAGTATCCTTTTCTATTCAAATCCTATATCAGTTATGAGTATTCAATTTTGTTCAACAAAAAATATTTATCGGCAAAAATATATTTTATATTTCAAATATGAAACTATTATAATTCGGAAAATTTCTGGGGTTTTTTTCAGATTCAATTTCCCAGAGTTCTAAATAACGAAAGTTCTCATTTTTTTTTTTATGTATTATCGATTAGTACACAATGGTTTGGACATTTTTCTGATAATATTGAGATAAAAATTGACTTAAATTAAAACTTGTATAATTTATTTTGAATCCCTTACTTTAGTGAAAAATGCATTAGAGTTATAAGAATCCACTATTTACACCTCCAAGTTAAATACTATATTTATTCTTACATAACTATTTACTTTAATCAATTATTATCTGTATCCAGGAACAAAATAAAATCTATATCCATTATTCGCGCCTCATTCCACATTATACGTTCCCACGTGGCTAGCTGCATGTTAGGTAATCGCTACTGATCGCCGTAACCCTGGAGAATACAAATAATATCGTTTTCAAAATAAAATAATCATCAAAAAATAAAAATAAATATGATAATTGCCAAAATTAGGAAAATACTAAATATATCTATTATTTACTAACATGTTCTTGTTTAAAATTTTAATAATCATCAATAATCCAGTTAAATGTTAAGGGGGTTCGAGTCGGTAAATTTCTAAGGAGTATTATATAGGCAATTTATCGTACATGATAAAATTTTAAATTCAGAATTTAATGCAGTTAGAGAGGTCATTGAAGTTAATAAAGCTAATAATAAATTAATAAATACACTCTTTGGGCTTGTATCTATATCCTTCTAGGTTAAATATGAATTGCAAGTGTGAAAATAATGAAAACAAGACCGTATACTAAATCACTTTTTGAACAGAGAGTTGCTTTCGCTGTGATAAAATTGTTAGACTTTGGCTCGTCCAATTTTAATTTTGTAAAAAGCATAAGATTCTTTGACATCTTTTCTAGGTTTTAATCGAGGCGTTTTTCAAAATATGAATTTCCGCTTTAGATATACACAAGTGAACAATTTTTAAAATGTAGAAAGCTTGTTTAATCATACCGAAATCGAAAATTCATATTTCGAAAAACGCCTCGATGAAAACCTAGACGAGATATCAAAAAATATTATGCTTTTTACAGAATTGAAATCGGATCAGCCAAGGTCGAGCAATTTTGTCACGGCGGAAGGTCTAAAAACGATATTTTTTTGACCGACTCGAACCACTCGATATAAATATATCGTATATATGCATTATGTTTCGAAATACTCTCTAGAAAGACAGAGATTAGGTTATATTTGGTAATTACTTATGATTGTGAATAAGGTATGGAAAAATATATGTGAACTAGTATTCGATCCAGTAATACGGGATGCTAGCAGAGATTATTCATTAGAAAATCGTTTGAAATTATAGACACAGCGCCCGTGACTAGTTTTTTTAAACGAGGAAGAATCCAATACCTGAGGAAAATGATGGGAAGAGGAGAGAATAAATCAGATGATGGCCGGTAAATGAAAATATCATATGTATATATATGGAGTTAATGGAATGGAAGAAGATATATTATGAGTTTTGGGAATGGATAATATATTGGAAAGAAAAAAATATATTGATATGACGTAATTACCTCGAGGATAGGCATCGACTAGTTAATAAGTTAAAGTTAAGTTAGTGTTTACTTATTGACTTAACTAGTTATTTTTTTAAACTGTAAACTTAAAAGATTATGTAGCTAAGATATCTGTGACTAAGTTATTATCTAGTTAATATTTTTATACAAAGTTAAGTTATTACATTTTTTAAGATGTTTATAATAATAATATGTTCCTTTATATATAATAATATGTGCATTTTGGTTTAAAATTTTTACTATTATGGTGTATTTATGAATGGCTATAGATACAAATCGTATTATTAATTATCTATTAAAATGATATTACATTTAATTATAAAATAATATTTTATTATATTATTCATAATAAATAATAGTAATATAGTAAGTCGTGATAAATATAAAATGGCAATACCATTTTTAACTCCATTACTTCCACAAAAATGTGTAGTCTATAACTGTGCTCCATACAGAATTTTCATTTAGTTAAATGAAATAGACACAGATTAATTAGTATTTGAATACTAGATTTAATAATGTATTGTTTATAAATCATATCTATCTATTTACCTATACACATTTTTGTTTAAATTAACTATCGTATTTTTGAATTTTAAATAAAATGATAATTTGTACGCGTACACAATTGCAAATTTACCAATAAAAGACGAAAATAAATGGAAGTTATTAACTTTTGGATTGATTAAATTATGGTTTTAACTTTAAATTTTAAATGGTTCGTTAAATTTTAACTTATACCTATTACAAAACTGTTGTTATAAACTTAACTTTATCCGTTTTTTTTTTCCATTAACTTTGCCCATCCTCGCGATAATCTATAGTCTATACCGTCCGTCTGAGTTATTCGTTGTTTTATTTATTTTTCCATCGTTAATATTTAAGAGAAGAACGAAAGGATCTGCGTGTTGGGTCCGAAATCCCGAATGTCTCGATTTCGTAAATATTGTTCAATTCGAGTCATCAACGACACCTTTGAGAGTAGTGCTGAACACCTAATCCGGATGAATCCGTTTCCGGATTAATAATCCTGATCGATAAGTATGCTACAATCCGTTTAATCCAGATTTAAATTACAATCTGTATTACACGGAGAATCCGGATTACGTGATTATCGTTATCACCGATTCGAGATATCACTGGAAAAATTTATTTTACAACTTTTATGAAATACGCGCAAAACAAACAAAATACGATAAAAACGACCACGATCGAAATACACGTTGACCATTTTAATTGTATTAAACTTTCCCATAAGTTGACTATTACATTGACGGATTGGATATTTAAAATCCGGAATAGACGTAATCCGGATTGAATCCAGAATCCGGATTACGTGATTATCGTTATCACCGATTCGTGATATCACTGGAAAATTTATTTTACAACTTTTATGAAATACGCGCAAAACAAACAAAATACGATAAAAACGACCACGATCGAAATACACGTTGACCATTTTAATTGTATTAAACTTTCCTATAAGTTGACTATTACATTGACGGATCGGATATTTAAAATCCGGAATATACGTAATCCGGATCGAATCCAGAATCCGGATTGTATATTTTAATCCGGATTACGGGTCGGCCAGAAGAACGCTTCAGCATTGTTTCGGAGACGGTCTCGGAAACGCGATGGCGGAGCCGCGGCGTGCCGATAAACCGCTCGGCGTCGTCGGCGGTAAACAATAGTCGTCTGGACGTATTTGTACCGTTCGCCGAGCCCGCCCGCCGCCGCCCTACTCGTATGATAATATTATGTACACGTATATTTCATGTACGCGTGGCGTGCGCGTTCGGTCCCACGTGTACTACGTGTACGTGTACGCGTGTTATTCTCTCGGATCTCTGTGCGCGCATAACGAGACCGCGTGCAGCGATTCCGTCGGAAAGTTTCGTAAAGTCGATTTCTCACACCGCGCGCCAAATACCGTCGTTTTCTAATTCACCCGGAACGATTTGCGTTTTCGCGCAGTACGGGTAACCGTGTTGAAAACGTTTCGCGTAATTTTTGGAACCCCGTGGCGGGGTTGGGATGGGCAAAATCTGGCAATTAAAACCCGTTCGCTCGACGGGATTTCGGTACAAAAAAAACAAAACAAAACAAAAAAAAAATGAAAAAAAAAAAAACCCAAAACAAAAGAAAAGAAGAGGAACGATATTACCGACAGATGCGCGGTGTGGTCTCGGTGGGTAAGGTGCGCGTGAGATGACGGTGGAGTGTGTGGGCGGGCGGAGGAGACAGACACGGACGGACGGACGGAGAATTATGGGGACCGCTGTGCCAATTAAATTATTCGGATTGAGAGACGTTGGGCCCGGGGCGGAGGAGGCCACTTAACGTGGCAACAACGGTCTCGAGTTTTATTATTAATTTCCGACCACCGGCGGCGGCGCCGCGCGCCCGCAACAGATGTTGGCCGCGCCGCGCAACGGATGAGTTACGCGCGGAGAAGACGGGCGCGTTTACCACCGCCGCCGCCGCCGCCGCCGCCACTCGTTTCGGGCGCGTCGGAACGGTGTGCGGGCGGGGGGGGAGGGGCCGTACGTAAGGCCTGAAAACACACCATCCCCTTATCGTACACCCCTCCACCTGTGGTTAAAATCCTTCCAAACGACGTTGTACAGTTTTAATCGGTACGCGTAAAGGTCCGATAAAGGACCGCGGCGAAATCATTTCACGCGTCGACCAAGCTGGCGTTCACAAACACTGATGGATTTTGGCATTGGCCATCAATCAAAAGTCATCCATCAAAAATACCATGTTCCTCGACAACAACTTTTATATCTCCACTCCCATATCCGTGACCTCGGAAAACGCTCGAAGAATCGAGTAATTCGGTACCAAATACCGCCCAAGGCCTCTGCACTGGACTCTAGACCAAACATAAGCATCCGAAATCGCCCGTGAAACTCACTCAACTGGTAAAGTCTGGCACAGAAATAGGCTAAAAGCCGCCCATACATGCAAAGCAAAAGAGCCTAAGCAAATTCCATGCGTTTTACTCGACGTCTAGTTTTCATTAGCGTCTGACTAAATGTTGTAAATACGTGGACGTATGACTACACGGACTGCGCGGACTCTACCCTATGCTGTATATTATAAAACATAAAAACGTAGGGAGAGAGACAGACCGTATCGATTTTACACCTCGCCTGGAAGAAAAAACACAATAGTCGTGGACGAAACGACATAAAATGTGATAAAAGTGTGTGCTCGCTACTCACGGCTCTAGATATGGTTGGACCCGACGATCTATGTCAACTGACGGTGGTGGAATTGGGACAATAAAGATCTCTGATGATGTCAATTTTCTCAAGTCATACAGGCAACCTTATGGTATATTATTACACTACTATAGGCTTTAATTTTCTGTGACAAAATAGATATGTTACATAGTGACATAGTGACGTGAATTTTTGATGGTTTTGGGAAGAATCTACGGAGGACGTCTTATCACACGTCGTTGTGTAACCATAATAATTTATAAAGCCGGATTGCTCGAAAAAACACGCGGCGAATACAAATATAAAATATTTACGGTGTGTGTAATACGATGAAGTAGCTAGAAAATTATTTATAGGTTATAAATTATATTATATACTATACTGAACCGTGGAATAAATAATTATTTTACGTCGTTTATTCCATGAGAGGTGAAGTTGTAGTCTGTATCTCTCACCAGTTGTTGATATTGGTTTTCTTTGTCCAAATGCAGGCCATATCTTTATATGTCTGTGGCTATAAGGAACACGATTCTACCAGAAATCTTTGACCACTCTCTACCAAATTGTAATATTATTATATACCATTTATAAGAAATCGTGATAGTCGTGACTGAATGAAGATGACATTTCAATCGCTTATCGCATCATCTACGTTAGTTGGTTTTCCGTCATCGAGAGACAACCAGTTTTGGGCCAAGTTCGTCGGAAAAACTCTGGAATTCATCGGATCGCTAATCTGATTGATCATCTAGTGTGTATCAATGGACACGCAGATCGTTTAGCGGGCGATATAGTTCGAGATCTCCCGAAATAAAACCAACCAATATATCAATAGTGAAAATAATTAAATAATATATATATTTCTAAGCCATGTGTATACTGTGATATTCTCGAAGCAAAAATATGTAACACCATTATACCTCGCATTAATTTAAACTAGTTAGCCCACTTACCTAGAGAAAAATTAACCTTCAAATTTGGTCTTTTGACTGGAAGCGTAAAAATAAGTTTAGTCACAAAAAACTGTATAAGTTATTATGCTGATACAATCCTATAGTAAAAGCCGTTCATCGTATTTAATTATGTTATTAAACGATGCAATATCAATGAATTAGTCACAGATTATAAGTTAAAATATGAGAAAACAGTTTAAATCTGTGGTATATACACAGAAAAAGGTATCAGAATATCAGAATATATCAGAATGAACGCTCGGATAGACCGAACAAATAAAAAAAACGTCATGTTGTAAAATAAACTGAGTGTAGACTTGTTACAATTTTCAAGATTTATGTTGCACTATGGTTTTATCTGTTCTTCATAAATTAGACAATAACGTGAAATTGTAGTATAATTAAGTTGTTTCCAACTAATAAAATTACACAATTTCTGACAATGCTATTCAAATAAAATTACGATAAAATATATCGTACTAAATAAAATTTTTTTTAATAAATTATAGGTAATTCAAGTGTGAAAAACTAGATTCAGTAATAAATATTATATTATATGATAATACAATATTTTGTAATTTGTTTGTGGACACTTTTAAAACAAATATCTTTTGCTCAATATTTATTTATATTGACGTAATAGTGCCTCTAGATCTACTTTCGTATAATTTATGGTGTACAGTGATACAATGTCTACCATTGTAGAAAGTGAAATCGAAATAGACATTTTCGGAAAAATTAAAATATGTTCCACATATTCTTAATGAACTCCATAACACTAGTTTTAATTTACCTGATGAACACTGTCACTATAATGTAAAAGGAATTGTCAAAAAACAAGTCTATACACCAAAGTGTCAAAAAAAAATTATGCAATTCTATGGAATTATTTGAATTATTTCTTTAATTAATTAATTCTTCAAATTTTTTTAAAATTACCTTTGTTTATATTGTTATTGTTAATCTAGCTTTATCAGTAATGATTAACTCGAGACAATTAAAAAAAAAAAAATCATATAAAGGAAATTAATTTGAAGGCAAAAGTAAAAAAAAATCTGGTAAATAAACATTAAATTATACATTGTAATATTTATAGTCTATATAATATCTAAGTGGATTTTTACTCAATTTTAAACAAAAGACAACTGCATTTTTATTATATAATTCTTGAAAACTCAAAATCTATTTATTTAGATTTTCGATTTAATATAGTAAATAGTAAATATTATAAATAATACAAAATGTATATTTTAAATGCAAAATTGTGCGAAATGTTGTTATAATTAATAGTAGTATGATTTAAATGATGTATGTTTTTTTACTATATTCATGTTGTTTATTTGCCGAACGATCTAGAATTGAATTAATTTATAAAATACAATTTCATTAGATTTTTATTTTTATTTTTAAACAACTAAATTTGAATTGCTTTTTAAACTTGTATCGAATCGTATTCCATTTAAGTAATAATTATTGAATAATAATGTTTTTTTTCAAGTTTAATATAGATTAAACAATATAAGCGAATAAAATCGTTCAGGTCCTTAGAGACTTAATAAAGTTAAAAAAAAACATACCTATATCAGCAGAGTACTTATTATTTTCCTCAAAAAGTTTGTACTATCATTAAGATACATCGCGTAAATAATTAGCATTTTTTTGCACGTAACTTTCCTTATTTATTTATTTTTTGATAAAATGTTTAAAACAAATTTACTTTGATTTTCCTGGGATTTTCGTGTATAATATATATAATTATATATAATATGACATATTTAAATGCGAACCGTAACCGAATATTATGTGTTAAATATTAATATAATGAATATTAAATTATTATGGTTACTTTTTTTTCTAATTTTTGAACAAAATTTTAACAAACAAATAATTAGTTCTATAGCCGTTATTTATATTTTCATTATACTTGATTGCCTCCGTATAGACGTAGAATGATACACCGGACTACATACGTAATGTTATCTTATAAACGAATTACCCTGTGAAATCACTTACTTTAGACCGCATGGATAATTCAATTTCTCGACGCCGAAACGTTTCTTACTTGCGATATTTTATTTTCATTTTAAGTAGTATTTCCGTAATTTTATTTTTATTTTTATTTTTATTTTTATCCATTTCTGTTCCTCATTCTATATATTATAAATGGCATTATTATTATTTTTTTTTTTTTTTTGCCTCGCGCCGCCGTTCGCCGGGAAAATAATCATATGGAATCCGTCTGTCCGCGATAACTTTTCGGATCGACTTATATACGCGTAAAGTTTTTCTGTAATATTGTAACGCGTTAAAACGAGAGGGAAAAACGAACGTATATTAAACTCGGACGTATTTTTTTCGTCGTGTATAGCTTACACTACTGATACTGTACGCAAAGTTTCTTAACAGCGAGGCCTTCTTAAAATCTCCATTGGCCGCCGAGTCATCAGACATTTTATTAAATATATTTTCGAGGTTAACCACGTGACAGTTACTTTTATTTATCCATCTCATCTAAACCATTTGATTTGAAAAAAAAAAAAGTAATAATAAACGAAGATTAATAATGGTTGTAATGTGACAGGGACGTTAAAAAAACTGTTCGACATTGTTTTCCTCTGTGTTCTTTCATCCATATCCGCGGAGTAAATAAAAACATGGGTATGCGGTGACGTTGGAAATTGATATGTTAAGGGACTTGGGGAGAGGACACGGTTGACAACGAGATAAGACGCCCGATAACAATAAAGGATGTTTTTCACTGAAGGGTATAGAATCTCGGCGACTTTTAACCGTTTGTTATACACCGAGCAACGAGCGTCTGGGGTGAGATATTTTTTTGTCTTTATTTGATCTTCTCAGTCGTACAGGGTACAATGTTTTGTTCGTATAGACAAATACAAATTTAAACACGCTCGAAAGTAAATCGTATAAACGATATATCAACAATGTCTAGATTTGGACGAATGGCCTGCAAGTGAGAATTCATTTCAAACTCATTCGTTTTGCATACGACTATAGAATTACCTATTGAATTTAAATATTGCGTATTAATTAGGGTGGAAAAAATACGTTAAAAAAAAAATTAGAACGTTTTAAATATTTAAAATGTGCTTTTGTTTTAAATTTTAAACGTTTGTTTTATGGTAGGTTTATTTCAGTATTTTTAAACATCCAGGACAGATTTTAATAATATTAAAAAAAAAAAATTCGTCTCCGTGAAGAAATAGTAATCAGTAGTATATACGTTGTCATATATTGTAGTGAATACAGTTATTTTGTTGATTTCCCAACGACGACGAATAAAAATTAATTGTAGTAATAAAAAATGAATAATATGATACGAGTATATCGAATAGATTATCTACTAAAAGATCGATTAGTGCTTAAAACAGTAGTGATTTTAAAAATGTTAAAGAATTAACAGTATAAAAAACTAAGTAATAGATAGAAATAGAAAAAATAAAAAATTAAATACATAAATATTCACATAATATGTCGAAGTTTGCGAGTTATTTTGGATAATAAATAAATATTATTTACAAGAAGATATAATGTATATAATAGATTACCCGTTTGAAGATTACTTCTGACTTGGAAACAGTAAAGATTTAAAAATATGCCCCTGAAGTAGATTGTAATAATATTGGGCAATGATGAAATGGATGAATATGGACATTGAAAAATTCGATTTTGCTAACCCGTGAAGTCAGAGTATTAAGGATGAATTTTGATGAAATTCACATTTTTATAATTCCCATTATAATAATAAATAATTATAAATTAGTTTAATTAATAATCTAATTATTTAGTATAAATATAATGATATATTGAAACAAAAACAATTAATTATCAGAAGAATATAATAAAAAAATGTTGATCGTTTCTAAAAATATATAAATACGAATACTATATTTGTTTTGGCATATGACATATTGAAAGGTGGAAATCTAAATTATATAATAAAAAAATACTTCATGGTTTCGCGGGTAATTTTGAAATACGTCCTTATTATAATGATACACAATTAAAAAACAAATGATTGTATTTATATTTAAATCCACAAATTTTTTCCAATATTTGGACAGTATAGTACCTATTATCCTAAAATGTACAAAATAAATGTAACAATTTCTTAAAAATTCATTTTTTTAAATATTATTAATGGATGAATTTACAATGGCCATTATGATTTTGGTAATAAAAATCGACCATGATATTATTAGAACATATTTTCTTATTATTTATTATCAAATTAAGGAATATTCAACATTAAAATTCACAAATGTAACAGATATTATAATTACTATTTAAATATTAACTAAATTATCTAATATTCTTATAATATTTTATAACTCTCATTATCTGGTAGGGAGTATGTAATATGATCATTGTTTATCAAATATAAATTTTAAATTTACAATATTCTTAATTTTCCAATAAATATCATTTAAAAAATTGAAAGGTTTGTCTTTGTACTTATTATAGTAGTACCTACTTATATTATATATATAATTTTTATTATACAAATAATACATGACACGAATTATTTTATTTACATCATGCATGAAATTTAAATGTTTATAATATTTATTATAAAATTTAAAAGTGGTCAAAAAATATTGTTATAATTTTTTTTTATCTATGTTTAAAACAGGTGTTTTAATAGTGTTAAACAAAATCATAATTTTCTTTTTTTCGTAGTTTTAACTATAAAAATCCTGGTATAAATGAATTATAAAATCGAACTGACATGGTGGTTTATTTCTTTCTTTTTGTTTTGTATCAACCGATTCTTAAAATAAAAGGGATTTCTTTGAGTAGATTTTTAGGTAAAAATATAATTTTTAATGCTATATTTTATTTTTAGATTAAACATAGTACCTATACCTATACATAGAAATATTCATATTTATTCATTATGCATAGGTATATCTATTATTTATACTGATATTTTAATGTAAGACAATTTCCAAAAATCTAAACACTTTTCAAATGTATCACACGGTACATTTTGATTTACTGTTTCAAATATCCCAGTTAACATTAGATTAGTCAAAGATATATAAATATATTATTAATAAAATGTTTTTTAATAAGATGCATTGCTTGTATACCAATGTATAAATATAATGTATACTAATATATATATAGGAGTACCTATTATAATGTACATAATACGGTAAAAATAAAAATGTTATAAATATATACGCAAACTATTATTAATATATGATATTTCAAACGAACAGTTTTTATGTAAAAACATTTATAACTGATATAGTTAATTTTTTGTTGAGTACGGAGTGAAATTTACAAACTACATATTATATATTGATATAATAATCGTATATATTGAATTTTTTTTTAATTTTCACTTATTATTAATATTAACTATGTATTGTAGAGAGAGAGAGAGATTAAAAAATACCTATGATATAACCAACATTTGATACTTCAAACAGGATTTAAATTAAAAATGTCGTAATTACACGGCCGGCTTTTATTTATTTATTTTTTCAATATATTGAATATAATCAATGATGTTAGACTATCGTGGCTCATTTAATTTCACATTTTTCTGCTTTGAAGTTTCCGAATGGAAATCAGCTGACGAAAAAAAATGAAGGAGTCTGCAGTAAAAGAAAAAAAAACCCCCCAT
Organism: Pemphigus obesinymphae; assembly: GCA_025469235.1. Lineage (NCBI taxonomy): Eukaryota > Metazoa > Arthropoda > Insecta > Hemiptera > Aphididae > Pemphigus > Pemphigus obesinymphae. Next base: position 39,252 of record JAIPRL010002924.1, on the reverse strand, counting down.
CAATTGGGTGAGTTTTTTTTTTTTTTTTATATTTTCCCTCGGAATAGGGAGTACGTTATTGTTTTCCACCCTTCTCGTCGAATCTCGCCCGGCTTAACTGTATTGGAACGCCAAATTTATTCGCGAAAAAGACGATTGGCAGATATGGTAAATACCGCTATTTTGAATGTAAAAAGTAAAAATAGACATAAGCCCTAAATGCGTAAACGGACTACAAGGAAGAGGTGGATCGTATAAAACTACCCCCTGCATCGAGTACTATTGTATTTATTAAGACATTTGTATGTAATTTTTGCAAAACTATTGACGACTCCAACGGTTTGCCGATAGTTTGACTATATATATATATATGACATATATTATGCAATATGCGCGCGTATTATACTATGGAATAGAATTTATATACCTTTTCAAGTGCGTATAGATCGTATATAAGTGTGTTAGATTTTGGCAAGTGACGTAGCTTGGACGGGGGGTCCGAGGGGGCTGCAGCCCTTCCCGAAATTTCAGGAAAATTTAAAAATGCTTTCAATGTTCTGTGAACATATTATTGCGTAACCTTTCACTGAACCAAATATGTCTGTGATTTCAATAAAAATTTAGATTAATTTAATAACGCGGTGGTTATAATATACGTCTAATAAAACGTTTGTTGATTTAGAAATTAAATATTTGTTAATTTAACAGTAAAATAACAAAAACGTATTGTTGATTTTGAACAATATCATTTATCAATGTCTTGGGTAAAATTGTCTAATTGAATATAAATTTATTTGAATTAACGAATATTTTGTGTTTCTCTCTTTCTTCTTCTTCGTAGAACAAACGCCCGTTTGTTAATCAAAATAGTCAATTTAAACGGAACGTTTTTTTAATTTAATAACATATTTTATTATATAATAATAAAATCTGTATTAATATTACAAATTATTTTTATTAAATTATAATTTATATTCAGTGAAATTTACAAAATGAATTTGTTATTGTATTCACATTTTTTTTTATTAATTTAACAATATATATATACATTAAAATAATAACAATTGTATTATTTCAACAAATATTCGTTTGTTAAAATTTGATTATTGCATATTGTTAATTCTACCAATGATATTTGGTTCAGCGTACATATTTAAATTGTAATTTATATCGAGGTCGATACAAAAGTCTAAAATTTAGTTAGTTTACAGATTTAAATTTTTCGTTCTACTTTCTTATCTTATTGGTTTTTAACAAAATATTGAAATCAAATGAAATGTCTGAAAAAAAAAAAAAAAAACGCTAACCTCATTGAGTTATTTCACAAAAAATACAAGTACCTGTATAAAATATAAAGTTCATCGCATTTAGTAGGTCCAACTAATACGTTTTAAAAACAATTACTAATATTAAAATATGAATTACGTACCTATAAATATACAAAACATAATATTTATACAATTGATGGAAATTAGTAGTTCATTAACAAAAATTATCTATGCATCATTATATATCTGGCATCTAACATCACGTTTTTAATATGTTATTGTACGTTTTATTAATGCAAAAGGATGTTCATAATTTCCTCCATTCTTTCTTTTAAAATTAACGAAATTAATTTTATAGTATAATATAAAATATAAGTAGACATATTATGAAATTAATAGTAAGGGTTAGGCACTAATAATTTAATTAATTACGCAATTTAGTAAGTGAAAATATGTACAGAGTCGAAACCTAAAAGTATAGCCACGACATTGGTACACCAAACGTATGTAGGATTTTACCCTCCCCTATATAAAAAATTATCACCCCCCCCCCAAATAAAAAACCTGGCTTATAATAAATAAATAGATAACTTATAAATAAAAAAACGAGGATTTGGTGATTTATATGGTTTTTTTTTTCATATACATAAAGTATGTTAAAAATTGAATTGATTTTAATTTAAATCATTTAAGGTACTTAATAATATGGATAACAGAATTCTATAAATTCACTGTCTCTGACTTAAATGGGAAATAATAATTATTATTAACCGTTAATTTTATACGGTATTCTATGAAGTTCATAAATTAAGTAGTAAGTATAACGATTGATATTAATATTGTTATTAACTTGCTGGAAATAATAATTGTATTAATAAAAAATCTTGTCGTTGTATTTTTACTTCATATTTTATTCCGTTAATATTACATACACGTAATTTTTTCCGAAGAATATGGATGGCGGCCCGGTGGTCATGAGCAAAATTCGTTTCCAGAGTTCGATCATTTGCATACCTATACCCCAAGTATTTAATAATCTAATAAACTAATAAATTCGATGAATGTATCACGTATAATATGTATATACCAAACTATTTTAAATATTATATGTATATGTTATCTGGATATTTTTAAAGTTCCTTACACTCGTATTACGTTTATTAACGATATTGTTATGTTTATATTAAAAATTTACGAGTATAAAATACCATACTAATATTATGTTACTTCAAGAATTTCAAAGATTCGTATTTTAGATTTATCTTTTATAACTTATATACTCGTTTATAATAACCGGTTAATTCATGTGGTTTAACATAGTTCTAGATACCCCTTTTACAATATTTAATAATTATTATTGATTCCAATGTGTTCGTACGTAATATTATTATTCAATTAATATTGTCTTAAAATTACCGGATTGCATTTAAATAAACATTTTATTCTACTAACGTGAAAGAGGAGGGTTAATGATTCTGTTTGATTTTTATTGATTCATTTTTGCGAATATTTAAAAATATTAAACAATTTTCAATTTTTTTTTTTTTTATATGACCATTGTTTGTGTATGATGATTTTCCAAATTTTCCGTCATTTAATCGAAGATCGGTCTTTAGAACGGTCTTTTCGTCAAAATACTTAGTTGAACTCATTAAATTAACGTATACGACATAGACTTCATTTTCTTATAAGATATTTAATTTGTAAATGTACTATGTACCTAAATATATTGATATTTTAAGTATCAAAAATGTGTTCTCGCATAGTTCTTCGGTCGTCGTCGACAACATATTGCAAATTCTATTCCCATTTTGGTTCTCCTGTTTCTAACTTCTAACTATAATTGAAAAAAATGCATTTTATTACGTTTTCATACGTATAAACTTACGCCTCGTTCGAATATAACACGCGTGCATATCAGATTATCCCGTCCACAGGCCATAATAATTACACATATTATAACTATCGGCCGGATATTATTTTTAATTAATGTTAATTTTTAAACTAATTTAATTTTTCGGTCAACTGGTAATTGGTTTGATAAGTTAACCGAAACCCGTGTGAAAATCATAATGAAGCTCTACGAAAAACTTTACAGAAACCTTTCGCTGTCTGTTATGGGGTTGCGATGCAGTAGGGTTAACTCGGGTGTTTTTGTTGTTGCTCACATTGTTGTTCGTGTTCATTAATTAAAATATACTTCCTCTCCTCTGCCTTCCAAATGGAAGGCAGTATTTTTTTTTTTTCTATATACAATATACATATATTATATAAATATTTAATATATACATACGTATACATATAATAAATTATGATTTTTCAGCGAAGTCCGTGTGTTCGTGACACGTATGTCAACCCTAGTGTTCGTCGACGGTCGATAATAATAAATTCATGTATTACGATACTTTTTAAAACGCTCTAACTATTATCCATCAAAAAATTTATTGTATACACTTGTAACTTATTTGTTAGATATTAATTCACTGTGCATTGAATACCCGTGTTAACAATTTTCTCACTATTTATAAATGATCACACCTATATTTAGGCTTTTGAACGGAATAATTGGTTAAGGTTTTACAAGTCTTTTTAGTCCACAAAATTTAAGGTCAATAAACACGTTTAAACGTTTCAAACCATACGTTTATAGGTTGAAAAATTAAAAACAACAATATTATACATATGTATTGTGTTCTAAAGAAGTTATTTCTTGATGGACCGGTAGATTTTGCAAAAAAAAAAAAAAAAAATATAGTGATTATTCGTTTTTCTTCAGGCTGGCACAAAATTAATGAATTTCGCGTATTAATTTAACCATTGAAGTATTTTAAAACCTATGGATAAAATTACACGAGTATCTAATATGTATTGTAGTTTGTACGCAGTGTTTTTTTGTTTTTTTGTTGCGATAAATGAAAACTCTGGCAAAATAAAGAAACACGTGTTTATTTTTACTGTAAGAGCTATATTTTGGTGGTTAAATCATTGATTTTTATTTGTAGTGATACTACGCGATACAGTGAATTGAGATAATCGTAAATAATTCGTTTGGTAGCACACCGGATTTCCGTAAATCTGCCGTGATAATTTACTAGACTTTGAGATGTCACTGTGAAAAAAATAATTAACTAAAATCAATTAAAACTTATTTTTTTAAAAGTATTATCAGGTGTCAATGACAAAAAATATTATTGTTTACAATGAAAATATGATCAATTTTGTAGTGGCAGGACTGAAGTGTTTTAAAATGTTGACATTTACAAAATCAAATATCACCTAAAAAATAAAGAAACTTGTGTTTTTTAATTTTTTAAATTATTAATTTATCGTTCTGTAATAATTAAAAAAAAATCCGCATGCAATGATATAAGATACACCCTATATGAATTACTCGGGGAAATATAATAACGCAAACATGATTTACTGTATTGTGTGTATAATAAAAAATAAAATATAATATTTGAAGATTTACTGTTATTTCTGTATTTATAACGTGGTTATCTTCACTGATATATTTGAAGTCAAAAAATAATTTACACTTAGTGTAAGGACATAACCACACTATTTGGATATGGTTAGTAATATATAATAATTATTATTATATGTATACGAAATCGACACATTACCGGAAATATCATTATGCAAAATTAATGACTTTTTTATGTCGATATTAAATTTTATTAATTTATATTTATATTGTATTAAATTTAAACAATTTTATAGATTTGTTTATTTTATTTTATTACAAAACGGGCGTTAACCCAAATACAGACGACATTTTCTACCTCTCGGAGAGAGCGAGTAAATAAAATCGTGGTAATATATGGAATATTTTAGATTTTATTCGAAATATCCAGATATATATTGATAGAAATATGATGAATTTTATCTGTTATAAATTTTACAATTAGGAATAAATGGTGAGTAAATTTTTACAAATACCTTCCCCTCCCCCTCCCCCTTCTGCTAAGCATTAACGACGGAGAAAATAATTTTCGTTTTGCATCGGATTTCCTTCTTTATCGCATGTTTGCAACTGAAATTCCTTTGTTTTAGGTAGGGGCGAACAACTATTTTAATCTATAATGAACATTTTTGAGCGACAACGCGGGCCGAAGAAAAGGTCGGTCATTATATTATTATTATCGAAAGTTTTTCTCTTCCTTTTTTTTTTTTTTTCTTGTGCATTTTACCAAAACAAAAGATTTCTATACCCGACGGGTTCTTGAGAATTTCTCAATTTAAAAAAAAAAAAAAAAAAAAAAAATCGTTTTTGAGTCATCGGTATGTCATCGGAAATTCTTCAGACTGCAGCAGTGACGGCTGGTAAAATTTTTATATCCTCACACCTCGGTCCGTGGTTCGATTACACGAAATGGAAAGAAGTTATGCGATGGCGATGACAGGGGAAAAAAAAAAGTAGGGAAAAAACGAGAAATAGGAAGAAAGTTTTCATTGTTTCAATCGCGGCGTCCAATTATAGAAGTAGGAACAACTGGGTGCCGTATGTGTTATTGCATTCTGTGATATATTTCTCACACTTCACCTACGTTGCGAGCGACGAGGACAAACATTTTTGTACGTTTTATTTGAAATTAGACGGTGAACGGGAGCCGATAGCAAAATGTACCTTATCTGTGAATTTGGTCGCAGAGCATTAAGAAAAAAAAAAAACACATTTCTTACCAATGTGTTTCGGAAGGAAACCGCTGTTCCAACGATAACATTCTCGTTAAAAGTCCGTCTGAATAAGAGATACGCGGTTGTTATGGACTCATGATGTATACAACGTAGAACCTTTATATATATATTTTTTTATCACTTCGCGAATTTATATCGTAAAATTTTACATTTAAAAATATAAAATAACTATATGCATTTGTATAATATTAGTTTTTATGAAAGACATGCTTATTCACATTTATCTTGACGTTTATACTTTATACTGTATCTATATTGTTTTAATTTTTTTATTCTAATCGAGTAAAAGTGAAATTTTTCGTCCATAGACGTGTTTATGTAGTATAGATACTCTTTGCATTCAGTTTATAATTTATTAATATCGTTATTATCCAATACATATTGGTTGATATCTTTTTTAAATTTAGTTTAGCTCATGGTTAAAATATAGGTACTAGGTTATTGCAGTTGCATATATAGTATTATCACTTGAAGAAATTAAAATGCAGCATAATGGGTGATGTTTTGACTGGCTGATAAAATATAAAGTAATATCTGTAATATAAAGTATAAATTATTAATAATATTGTAAAATAACTTTATTAATTATATATTTAATGAATAAATCGAATATTTTGTTTATTGGAACTGTATATTATATTTATTTAAATTGATTTCATATATAATTGATATTCTGTGGTGACGATAAGAAACTTAACCCTTACGCTGCCATTTTATTTTTGTGATAACAACAGAGGCTATTTGCAATAACCTAGTATATTTCAACCATGGTTTAGCTTATAATGACTGACGAATTATAAAAATAATTACATTTTGTACTTATACCTATGTTACTTATAGATTACATACAAACAGTAACAGTGGTGTAGTAGAAGGGGCAGTATTGAACCCAGATAAAGATAAGTCATAATAATATTATCTAGATAAACATAAAGGTAACTAAATAATTTTTTATCATAGATAAATTGGTGGTTCAAACTAGTTTTGTGAGCCGACGCTATATAAATTACAACGTGAATTTTTCGCTGGATAGGGAATAAAATAAGACTGCGCTTGTGTAAACGGCGCATCATACATGCATTTTTTAAGTGCGCGCAACGAACAGCTCCGTGATGGTATCGCGATTGTGGCAGTAATAGAATACGACGCAGTGGCCGCTGAGTCGTCGCCGAGCAGCAACCAACAATAGAGTGGTGAGATGCCTGATAATATATACAATGATAAAATTCATGGGCACAATACAACGAAATTACTAAAACAGTGATAAATAAATAATAATTTTATATGTTTACGCTAATTTATCCAAATTTCAGGCGGTGCACGTGTGCCTGTGCTCCTTAACACGAGCTACTGCTAACTGCGGTACACGTATTTTAAATCTTCGGATTTGTAGTACTTTGGACAATTTCAGTTGGAATTAAATTCGATTGTCAACCACCAACACACTCAGGTAGTGATGTAGTGAAGGGTACACAGCATGTACCAACTACTAATTTTTTAATATATATGGGTGTACCCAAAACAAATTCATAAATTGTGTACCCGTGGACTTGTATTAAACGGTTAAATTTTGAAAAAAATATTTAATTAAATGAAGTTCTGAAAATTTTTAAAAAGTAAAAATAGAGTAGAATATTTCTTTTAGCACAAACAAATTATGGTTAATGCAATTTAATTAATTGATGCGTTATATTATAAATAATTATTGTATAATTAATATACCTAATATAATATTGTTTTTAAAATATGATTTTCGACATAATGGTTCTGAGTGAATATAAAATATATATACTTCAAAATTTAAAATTACTATAGACCACAAAATTGAGATATACGAGTATTTTGTAAAAATGTCAAGTATTTAGACTCATTTTTTTAAAAAAATTCGAATATAGTAAACAATTAACAAATAAATGTACGGTAATTTCTCGTACATTTTTGATAACAATTATCATATTAATAATCATTATTTTCGGAATTACCAAGAAATTTTTACGAAATCGTGTTTTAAAGTTTTGGTGTACTATTTCAGTAGTTTTTCTTTATACGTTAAAAATCACTAACCAAAAAATAGAAAAAAAACTTCACTGAAGTACTTGCCAACTTGATGTAATTCGCTACCGGAAAATGAGTAAGATTTACACATTTTCATTGCATGGCTTAATTCAATATCAGACAGGCACGAGTTCCTTTAGAAAAGTTAGTGTCATGAGTTGGTCTTCTCAATATTCATCTAAGCCTTTCCGCTTATTTACCCGTAGAAAGCATTTTTTCGATATACAAGTTTTTACGAGTTTTTTTGACCACCTATAGAAAAAATCCTAGCTACTATGATAGTAGTATAATGTACCTGAATTGGACGTGAACCCATAACATTTATTTACAACTACATCACTGTATTTAGATAAAAGAGCCGAGCGAAGCGATATTCGAGCCTGTATAATATTTTGAGAATAGTAATTCCAACCAATTTTTGGATTAGGTGACCCATTCAACCTAGTTTTTATATTTTAAATATTTAACTTTTATTCATCGTTAAATATAATAAGATAACTGGAGAACTCGAAAATTAATAAAGTATTTATTAAGTGCAAACTAGTTATGACTTACCTACAGAATAAAACTATAGTTTTGATTGAATTCCTGTTCTGCTTGATAAAATACAAGAAATTCGTAAATTTCCCCTTTAAAATTAAACCGGTGTGAATTTCAGAAATTTGCTAAGATAACCGGTATCAAAATTCGGTGGTAATGGTTTTATTTTCCTGACCGTATTGCCGAAATGGTTAGCCAAACCGATGCCGATGCAATCCCCTCCTATTGATCTCTCGTCTCATAATCGCATTAAATATCTCTTATCATAATTTTAATAAGAAAAATGACGTACGTTTAGCGGAACGTACGCGTGAAAGAATATTTATTTATTTCGTGAATGAGAATTTTTTTTAATAGAAATTAAAAATGGACCAACCACAAGATTTTGAGAATTCATTTTGAATATATTGAAGGTAATCATACTTTGGATCGTGGATTTGGAAATTCGCGGGAATTCTAGACTCATTCTAGACAATTTTCGGAGGTAGTAGGAAATATAATTGGTACATATCTAAAAAGTGAATCGGTATCATATTATAACCGTAACCGGTAACGTATACCGGCGTGAACTACGTATCGAATTTGTTGATAGAATATATAATATTATAATAAAAGTATGTGAGTTATCGATTCCAAATTACCTAGATGTAATTTATTAATTAGGATACGTTTATCCATTATTGTTTAAATATTTTTCTAGTGAAATATTAAAGGTGTGACGACATGCAAAATAATCGTACACCTGCGCATATCGATTCGGATATACTGACAATATACGACGGCGGTGGTAAAAATTGACGTGACTTTTTGTGTGCACAGAATCGGATTTGTCAAAATTGTTCAGTGATAAAACGACGCCAATACAGGGATACCAAATACGTGGGAAACTCGTCGAATCACTCTGTATATTTTATGCCAATCTTTGTGAGCGCGAACATGTGGAGAATGGGGTTCAAGGGACAAACGACGGGTAAAACGCACGTACGAAACGGTCGGGACATTAATATGGTGTGACTTTATATATATATATATGCATATTATATACGTCAAAATGCGCATTTCTATTGGTCTATTGTCGGTGGCAAAGACGTCCAACTCGTGTGTATTCCGGTCACGAGTGTCTAGATATTGCCAGTGAAGCAGATGCAAAATTTGTCATCGGAATTCCGTCAATGTGGCACCACTGCTTTGAAACTGGGCGGCGGGAGGTGCCCTCACGAAATAATGTCACTAACACAGTATATTTCAAAATCACAAACTTTTTACGACACGTTCATATTAACAGCTATCGGACGGACACGCGCCAGTAACTTGATCAGATATTATATACCTACTGAAACCCCGAGTAATAATTTTCATCCACTACGGCATGTATACGAAAATACAAAAAAAATTTAAGACCGTTCGTGTCGGTCAAAAAAATATCGTTTTTAGACCTTTCGCCGTGACAAAATTGCTCGACCTTGGCTGTTCCGATTTTAATTCTGTAAAAAGCATAATATTTTTTTATATCTTGTCTAGGTGGTTTTCATCGAGGCGTTTTTCGAAATATGAATTTTCGATTTCGGTTATGATTAAACAAAATTTCATAAAATTGTTCACTTGTGTATATGTAAAGCGGAAATTCATATTTCGAAAAACGCCTCGATTAAAACCTAGAAAAGATGTCAAAGAATCTTATGCTTTCTTACAGAATTAAAATTGGACGAGCCAAAGTCTAACAATTTTGTCACAGCGAAAGCAACTCTCTGTTCAAAAAGTGATTTAGTATACGGTCTTATTTTCATTATTTTCACACTTGCAATTCATATTTAACCTAGAAGGATATAGATACAAGCCCAGGGAGTGTATTTATTAATTTATTATTAGCTTTATTAACTTCAATGACCTCTCTAACTGCATTAAATTCTGAATTTCAAATTTTATCATGTACGATAAATTGCCTATATAATACTCCTTAGAAATTGACCGACTCGAACCCCCTTAATGTAAAACGTGTGAAGTAATCGTTTTTAGGTGGGCGAAGTCACCCAATATTTGTTTTTTGTTTTTGAACTTTGGTGCCACACATATTGATCCATAATAATATGTGATATCCAGACGCGTTAAAATTATAATTATTTTAATAATCCGTTATACTCTTGGTCTTACATAATATGCTATCGAAACCGTCTTATACATATTTTATACGCCATTTTAAATGTTACCGTCGATTTAAGTGTTCTCACGTTTCCTGTACAGTTTCGTCTCATTCTTTTATATAACCCGTACAGTTAATCTGCACCCTCGGTGACGTCATACGTTTGACCAGATCAGAGGTTCAAAAATACCAATTGAACAATGTGTGATACCCGCACAACGTGCGATTTTTATATTATCATGAATATTTTCGGGTAATCAGTATTTTGCCGAGAGTTTGTCTTAGAGATAACCTCAAAAAAAGTATGTAGGCAATATATTTGTGCTTTTAATAACCCACATAAATTTAAAAATGTAACGGTCGCCGATGACGATTATATTATGTACTACGAATGATGGTCGTAATAACCCTCTTATATACCGAATGATGCATTTGGCTAACGACTTGCCAACTCTTAATTACAAAAATATTTGTAATTATATGTTTGTTATTTTTACATTTATATTTTATATTTTTTGTATATTAAATAATATTATAATATGTTGTATTATATCTCATTGTAAATGGACTTTGTCAGTAACAAAACTAAAATAATAATGCCATTCTGCTCACATAATATGTAACTATTTTATTACTATTATTAATAGAATTTCGTCTATAAACTTTAAAATAATATTAATTTTCGTAATATGCAATAATATGTTAAAATCAATAGTAGAAACACATTCACCCGTCTCTGACAAGAATGATTGCTCCAGATCTCTTATTTGTAAATGAAAATTACATTTCTAGGACCGTTAAAATTCAGCCGAATATATTTTGTGGAGTTTTTCCACGGATAAAAAAAAAAAAAAACAATAATGGAATTCTTAAATAATATAAATCATTGGAATTTAAATCTTACTTTCAATTATTTAACGTGAACGATAAATTGAAGTTTTGAACGTTGTTCACTGTGACCTAGAAAGTGCATTAAAAAAAAGGACAGTACTTATATATTGTAAAAAATTCCTAGTATATTGTACCGTACGAAATAAGTATATATGTATATTAACTTATCTATTTATATGTTACTATTTACTATACATAATATAGCATCAACAGTATAACATTATAAAGTTTTTTGTAAAACCTAAACATATTTCAAACTTTTAGGACTCATTCTCCGATCGTCCCGTGATTTCCAATCGATGCAAACCCTCAAGTCACTCTACTGTTCGCTTGTACGACCTATCCTTGAGTATCCTTGAACCCTCGAAAGGGTTCAGAGACGGTTCTTACGTACCCTAGCTTCAAGACTAAATATCTATCACCCTCCCCATGATTATTCTCCTGTTCAAGACCTTCTTAATCTCTCTAGCCTCTCCGTCCGCAGGCATTCGTACAATTTATCTTTTCTTTCTAATATTCTTACAGACAAATTCGATTCTCCTAGCCTCCTGTCACCTATTACCTTTAAAATTCCTTCCCGTTTCACTCGTTCATCTGTCCCCTTTCATATTCCACTCTCTCCGTCTAACTTCCTCGACAACTCTTTAATTACCCGACTTATGCGCACTGCTAATCAGGAGCCTTCGTTCATAGATTTTGCCAGTTTTCAGCGATCTCAGTCAATTAATTTTAGTTAGTTTTAGTTTTCAATTACTGTTTAAATAGGTAATCAAATTGCCTGACTCATATTTTTTGGGCTCGTCCCGTATTGTATTAATAAAATAAAATAAAATATTAATTGTTTAATTATGTGGATATCTATGAATTAAAACGAAATGTTTTAAATATTTATACGTAGGTATAATATAGATATTGCCGTACTCGTACACCTATATAATAATTATCCCCTAGTATATGTACGTTATATAATTATTCATATGCGTAAATAAACTACATAATTACATTATTTGGTTTAAATAGTATATACCAAGTCCTATGTGACAGAAATTTGACGCTTAACGAAAATAAAACAATGTTTATGACTTTCTCAATTTACAAAAGTTTCCCGTCACTTGATCCCATAATAATACATAGTTGTTTCGATGGTAACAGTTGTATTGACCACCAAAACAGTTGTTTAAATATCAAAGAAGTTACAAGTACGCGTTATCTAGGTATCATATTTGATAAACAATTTACGTTGGAATCTACACATACATTATCTGGTAGGAAAGTTACGCCAATTAACACAAAATAAAAGATTTGGTTGCTAAACAAACTATGCGGGTAATATATTTCGCGTTATACCAATCAATTTTTCAATATGGCTTGTTAATTTTTTGTTAATTTGGGGTGGATTGGCAAATAGTATTTTAAATCAACTGTAAATAAACCAAAAAATTTGAGTAAGAGTTTTCTTAAATAAGTATTCATTACAAGGTTCTACCTCGCATAACTGTAGGGAGTTGGATGTTCTACCAGTTAAATTTCTATATAAAAAAATTGTCATTCTATTCACTTTTAAAAAGTTCAGTAAATGCTATAACGGTCGAGATCTTGAGGACAAAGTGGAAAATAGACGGTATAATATACCAATTGAATATTCTTGTTCAATCATTTTTGAACTATTTAGAACCTGTGTTTTTTAACTTTATGTCATGTCAATATAAAGAAAATATTCTTTTCACTAATAATAATGTTCAAAAAAATAGTCTATAACTGGTTGTTTTCACAATTAATTTAAGTCGTACATCTGTTCTTTGTTTATATTATATTCTTTAATATTTGTATATTTTTATATTAATTATTTTATTTTATCTTTTTTTCTATCTCTTGAATTTATTATGCATTTTGTTTATTACATAAACTTAAATTTTAATTTCTTTTTAAATTTAAATCTCTGACACAAGCTATTAGCTTAAAAGAGATAGATAATCATGTTTAATATAAACAATTTTATTTATTTGTAAGTTATGATGATTATTAAATAATAAAAAAAAATAATAATAACATTTTATGGAAAACAATTTTTTTCTTAATTCAGCCCCCTATCTTTAGCAAGTGATAATACCCGCCCCTGTTATATGCGTACCTATGTATCACTTTACGCACTTTTTATAATATATTCGCATTCATGAAAAATACCGATCGGAGTGCATAATATTAGCATTATAGCGTTCGTTTCTACTATTTCCATGGTTAGTTCATTTCAAATTCCCGCCAAGTTTACTATTACAATAAGGATTTATATATTCAATTTAGTATTCTAGATATTAAATTAAATTCATTTTAAATTTATGTTCTAATTTTTACATCTATATTTTCTAGGCAAATTACAGTATTCAAAAATGTTAAAATGTATTTTACTTTCAACACCATAACCTTTCTTTAATATATTTACATTCGCGAACAAACTCTCATCCTAATAATAAACATATATTGTGTTCCACATCAGGCGTTCCGAAATGGCTCATTGGTTTTCTTTTTTTCATATCTGTACATTGTACATATTTTTTCGGGTAGAAGGAATCGAACAGACATTTTAAGGTAAAGATATTTTTTGATAAAAATTAGTTCTAGTTGGTACTTTGAAGAAATCACTACTACTATACTACTCTTTTAACAGAAATATTTGAAACAAGTTTGAAAGCCCACTCTGCAAGCACGTTAAACTCCCGGATTTTAAACGTATTTGAAACAAACTAAAAATATAATTTAAAAAAAATAAAATAAAACGAATAATATCTATTTCCCTAGTAACTAAATCAAAAACTGTGTACCTAAGGACCAACAGATCAACACAACGGGATATAAGGTGTCTAAACTTATGTTTAGAAACCTAAAATGTAGGGGAAATAATAAAATAACAAGTAAAGTTATTATGGTTATTTGTTTCTTTTTTTAAATAATATTATATTATATTACCGATCTTTGCTTTGAATTTTTTTCCGAATCATTTATCTTTGCTTTTAAATTTTAAATAATAATTATACATTATATTAATTACAATGGACCAACTTTCACTTTTTGTGTCTGGACGATTTTCTAATTATTATTTTTTTTATAGGTATATACTAGTCCTATACGAGTGTTAACTTTGCAAGGTTTCTTGTTATTCCAAAAAATGTATATTAATTGTATCACGAGTCTTATTTTTGTTTCTGTTATCACTTGCTCAAAGTTGGAATTTACGCCCGTCAGTATTTTTTCATAAAAAACTGATGTCATTTGTATTTCACTCTCTTCCATTTCTTCACTCTGTTATCTATTCAATTGTGATATAAAAAAATCGTACATTCCCGTGTCCATATATTGGACACAGATCATAATATTTATAGGCTGGTAACTCTTCGTACCAACAGGTTTATCAATAAACACTTGTCCTACGATGATTTGACCGAGATATCATATATACGTTATTAAAATATATTCATTTGACTCGTGAAAAATTCCTTTCTTAGAATACAAAACTATTACCGCAAAATATAATGTTTAAGGGGGTTCGAGTCGGTCATTTTCTAAGGAGTATTATATAGGCAATTTATCGTACACGATAAAATTTTAAATTCAGAATTTAATGCAGTTAGAGAGTTCATTGAAGTTAATAAAGCTAATAATAAACTAATAAATACACTCCCTGGGCTTGTATCTATATCCTTATAGGTTAAATATGAATTGCAAGTGTGAAAATAATAAAAAAAAAGACCGTATACTAAATCACTTTTTGAACAGAGAGTTGCTTTCGCTGTGACAAAATTGTGAGACTTTGGCTCGTCCAATTTTAATTCTGTAAAGAGCATAAGATTCTTTGACATCTTTTCTAGGTTTTAATCGAGGCGTTTTTCGAAATATAAATTTCTGCTTTAGATATGCACAAGTAAATTCTTTATTAATTTTACTTATTAGACCATTGGAATTTAACTTTACCAGAAAAAATGTTATTATAATTAATATCATATAAATAATTTTAATAGAAAACTAGTTATAGTTTCGTATTATGTGTCGGGGAATATCCAACCCTCGGGTAACATAATATTATATCAGTCGTTGTTACAGTCATATAATATAATATAGGAAATATTTTTTTGAAATACGGTACTTCGAGTTTAAAAATGATTTGTTTTATATACAATGATACTAAAAAGGATTGTAAAACAAACGTACAAAATAAATTGTGTGGTTTACTGATATTGTTGTATCATAAATAATTCTAAAGCACTTTCGGAGGCCGAGGACGGAGATTTGGAGGCGGACCACCGAAGCTTTGTTAGTAAACCGTTAAAAGAAGAAATAATTCAGTTTATGGTTACGAGTACATATTATAGCGGCTTCCTCAATTTCATTTCTTTTTAAAAATGCACATTTCCGTTTCTTCTTAACCGCAATCTAAAATGGTAAGATTCTTATGTGTAAGGTTATAAAAAAATGCATCATTAAATGGTAAAATGCAACATATACTGGTTACATATTAATCAGGTAAACATGATGTTTTAAACCGTTATTATATATTGTAATAGGTATATGATATATATATTATAGTACATGCGTATTTCATAATATATTGTAATATAAATAATTATAAATATTCTTCTCATTTGAATGAAAACGATTTTAATGAATAATGTTTACTTTTAAAATTAAGACTGAATTGCGTTTTTGCCGCCTAACTATTATTTTGGTTTTATATGAAAATAAATTCATATTTTTACGAAAAAGAGAAATAATTTGTTTTTGTCTTAGAACCCCTTAGCCATTTGGGAACTGTTACTACTATTTAAAACAACAGTATTTACGGGAATTATATATTATAGTACCTATTATACCCACGGGATACTATAAAAAGACTCATTTTTATCTCCAAAATGATGCGTACTCTTTACGAAAATTATAATGTCAATTCTTTCTAATTTACGGCTTTTTGAGCTTACAAATTATTATTATTAGCTATACCTATCTATATTATTATATATTCCGAAAATTATATTTTTTTTTGTCGTTGCAGTGAAAAACTTATAGGTGTCCAAAAAATATATATATATATATTTTTTTTTTTTTTTTTTTTGTTATAACTATTTAATACTATTTAATTGTTTTTTTACTTTGCATGGAAAGGCGTTGAAAAGGATTTTTCACGAATTTAAATTAAATTTGATCTACGATTATGCGTAAAGTCAATTAAATTATACTTACATTCAAAAGTATATCTTATATAGTGTGTGTCGTACTATTTTATTTGTGGTTGAAACTATCTCAATACACGATATTTCATAAATGATCGGACCGATTTATGCTAGTTTCATAAATATAATATGTGGTTAGTGCTCCCAGGGGTCACGTCAAAATGAATAAATTTATCCTGGTGAAATTATCGTCTTAACCTTATAGGTATACACAAAGGCAATACGCATATTTTTGTATTAACTTTGTGACAGATTTCATCGGACAAAAGGGATATGAAAAATATATCAAGTTAGGTTGAATAAATTATAAAATACGTATAGGTAGGTAAATAACTCTTTGCAGGACGTATTTTTATTTGTGCTCGTTTATACTTTTGCATCTAAAGTGAAATAAAGATCCAATAATTTATTAATATTAAATTGATCTCTATAAAAAGTGTTTTAATATTAAACTAGGTACGTGATATAATAAAAAAAAATTCAACTCATTATTTATATTTGGAAATTTCAAACGCTGTAATGGGCATGGTTAATAATTACTATTATAGAAATAATTGGTTTCTAAAATATTTCTAAAAAAATTATAATTATATTTTTATTAAAATCTTTTATAATGTATTTTATTGTTTATTAAAAACTGTAGCTTAAATATTATATGTATATACGACATAAAAATTGCATAAAATATTTGTATTTGAATTAAAATAAAATCATTTAAATACCTACCTACATTTTTATTTTATTTTTATTTTTTATGTTCAGATATTATTAAAAATAGTTTTTTGTCGTATTTTTAATTTTTGTTCGTGTTGAAGAAAACTTTTTTTTAAGTTCATAAATAAAAAGATTTCATTGATTATAATTTATTTAAGCAACTCATATTATAATGGTCAATAGTGTTGTACCATATTCATCGTATATTTATTAGTTTCATAATCAACATTTGCTATAATGATATTTTATTTTAAAACTGACTCAAATCCTTGGGCGTAAAAAAGTGACCAAATACATTCAGACCAACTTTTACATTATTTGAAAAAATAATTAAACTCCATTTTTGGAAAAGTATATATTTGAATAATTATTTTAAATACAATTTTTCTTTATATTTATTCGGAGTACTATTAAAATGTATTATTTAAAAAACTGATATTTGACATAATATTATATAAAGTATATTATATATATGTACATATAATATAATATTATCTATAGTGTATATATATATATATATTCAAATATTTAATTATGTATATGTATATGTTGATTACATTATCAATTAAAATATAATATTGACGAATTTCAAATCTATACTAAAGAATTATTTGTAAAATTATACAAACACGTGTTTTTTAATTGAATTTAAAGTTAATTTTAAAATTTCTAAGACAATGAATAGGATAACTAGATCAAATAATATATTTTTATTTCATATAAGTATATCATATTTCTTGGACAATTTTAAATTTTTTTAGGTTTCTTAAATAAATAAATATATTTTAATGTTGATTAGAATTTATTAGGATTGTTTAAATAAATATTCATTTTTAAAATCATTGTCATCACTCGATCATTTGTTTTATGACCAATAGTGATTAATGAGGTATTTAAGTACCTAGGAGAATAATAGAATATATAGTAGTATAATTTATTGAGCTTGAAAAATAAATTTAATCTACTAAGGTTAGAAGTTTAGCTACTTAAATATAATACAATGAACATTTCTACTAGATTTGTTGAATAAAACAGCTCATCCTTAATTTGGAATTTATTAGTTAAAATACGCATCTGGATTAAAAATGATAATAGTAAAATACACGATTGCGTGTGTCATATACTTGTATTTATTTGTGTAATTACTCTAGAGGTGTATTTAGCAATATTTCATTGGGGATAGGCTGGAGGGGATGATGTAATTTATATGTCAGAAAGCCGTGGGGGACTCTACCTTACTGCACCACCAGTTTACTCACCAAATAATTTAATATTATATATGGTACCTATTATTATCAATATTTTATACGCATAAATAATGTGTAATATGGATGGACGATTTGGTCTAAAATCACGTGGTTGAGGATCAATTTAGCAAATAAAAAAAAAACAACAAACTCACATTGTCGAATTGCGATTTATTCAAATATATTTGAACGCGAATTCGAGAGATTGAATGGTATTTTAATAGAAAAACATGGTGTTGAAAAATACTTGTATTCATCAATGACAAATTTAGTTATAATATTATGATAGATATTTTTTTAAAAAGAGAAATAAGATGTAAGGTATACAATGATGAAAAAAATATGATATGTTTTGGGTATATGATATTTAAAAAACCCAGTTGGTAGGGGGTGGAAGAACTTCGGTCGTTGGATAGGGATACTGGTGGTAAATATATTGAATTTGAAAGCAATGAAAAATCATTTCTTTCTAAAAAAAAAAAACGATTCTGAGTGAAGCTTCGGTGGATATACTTGATGAATTATTGTGTAGATTATACTAATAATATAAAATAATTTGATAATATTATATGATATAATGAGCAAAAAAGTTGAAAAAAGTGCAAAATGTCATGGGGATGTAAAGAGATTCGAACCGAGACCCCCCACATGACAACACCATTGGCTGCCACTAGATCAGTGTTTGGAAAGAACGACGACCATTAACACACGTTCATGCGTTCACGTTCATATATTTTGTGAACGACACACGAATGCCACTCGTTTCTGTCAAAAAGAACGTGAACGTAAACGACATACATATTTTTTAAGAAATTTGAACGATTTTCAGGCCGTTCAAATTAAATTAAAATATATTAAAATTTCGTTATAAACCTTAATAGATTTAAATATAATACCTACTAAAGTCTAATTTCCTTGGATCTGCTATAAAATTAAAACGATAGTTTCGACAAATCTATAATTTTTTAGTATATATTATATAATACAAGAAAAATGTGTATTTGGTTAATAATTGATTAATTAAAATGAACGACCAGATGAAGGCCTTCATTTTTTTTAAAGAACGTGAGTTTGAACGTGTTATTTTTAAATACATTTGAAAGTGAACGTGAACGAGTTTATATTTTATATATTAAACGTGAACGTTAACGAATTACATTTTTAAGTAAACGTTTCAAACACTGCTCTAAACTATATAACACTGTGGAAAAATATGAAAAAAATAAACGTTTTAAACAAACATAATAAAATTGTTAAATTTCAATTTGATATGACTTTAAAATCAAGTAAATTTGACCGCCAAATTCTGACTTCACCATTATTTTATATTATAAAAATACGAAAAATTCAATTCTCCTGTAATGTATAAACAATGCAAATCGTGCAAACATTTAGCGTTGTGCGATCTATCGATGTTAATTTTATCCAACGATAAGTCTCACTAAATTATTACACTATAATAGATTCTAAATAATTTGCGAAAAATCATTGAAAATTAATTTATATATATTGTAATAACCAAAAAGCGCAGGCTAAACGTTAGGGCAACTGTTTTATTATTGGAGAAAATAGAGCTCCAGAGGAATTGTATGTAAGATGGAAAACTGTTTTTGCTAGGAAAATGTATCTAGGAAGGAAAACGGAGCACGTAGGATATTACTAGGAATATTAATTAAGAAGGGAGGTTTAATTTTCTTAGGAATATAACTCTTTAAAATAAATGTGTGAACTATCCCTGCTGTAGCCTCGTGGTTATTACCTTACTCGCTGAGTATAACTAGCGGGCGTTTCGTGATCGATAGGTTCGAGAATCAAATAAGATTTTAAGATAAAATAAATTTGTATATACGTGTAGTATATTACTTCTCGTCCGAGTCCTTCGTCTGATATATGAATCGATGGGTGTATATTAATTAAATAAAAACATAAAGAATTAAACTCTTTTGTTTTAAATGTATTAGACGGTTAATTTGAACATAAATATCACTCACAAAATACATAAAATTTGAAAAAAAAATCGTCAACTGTATCCGTGATCACACCTGCGGATACTAACAGACACGACGGACTTCCCCTTAACACCCTGGACGAGTTTCGAAGGCTCTATCTTCTGTTGCTCACATTGGAGGGGCGTTTTATGCATGTTTTTGAGCGATATCGATGATCAATATTATCATCGTATTTATTAATATTTATTTTTCCATCATTATTTTATACACACATTATTTTATTATCTTAATATATTAATAAAATAGTTATCCATAGTCCATACACGAGTAATATATACTGTAATTTTAATAATTGTATTAGATATCTATATTGTTATCGCAATAGTTGATGCATTGTTCGTTATTTTTTATACACATGTCTATAATTTTTGTATAATTCAACACATCGATCTTTCGATAATTACCTGTACTTACATCCATAGAAAATTTTGACATTGTAAATGTATTATTCGTATAATAGAAACGCTATATTTAACTATTAAAAATTACTTAAAAAATATATGATATGTGTATATTATTACAATATTATGTTGAGTAGATAAAAAACGCACTATCAAACGGAATAACTACAAAGCTTATATCGGCAAGTTCGACGTCAATTTATTTGCGGAAGTTTTTTTTTATCATTATTAGGCACGTACCTATTACTATTTACACGAATTGACTTTACTGCGATTTTGCGATTAATAAACAGTTTACGGTATTCCAACTAGATAGGTATAACACGTGTAATGTATATATTACATTGAATACTTGTTAAATTGTATATATATATATATATATATACATACACTGAAACAAATATCATTGGTGGAATTAACAATATGCAATAATCAAATTTTAACAAACGAATACTTGTTGAAATAATATAATTTTTATTATTTTAATGTATATATTGTTAAATTATTAAAAAGTGTGTTTACAATAACAAATTAATTTTGTAAATTTTACAAAATCTATAAGTTATAATTTAATAAAAATAATTTGTAAAATTAATATAGATTTTACTATTGTAATAAAATATGTTATTAAATTGAAAAAATATTCTGTATAAATTAACTATTTTGATTAACAAATAGGTGTTTGTTCTACGAAGAAGAAGAAAGAAAGAAACACAAAATATTTATAATTGAATTAACAAAATATTTGTTAATTTAAATAAATTTCTATTGAATTAGACAATCTTACCCAAGACATTGATAAATGATATTGTTAAATCAATAATACGTTTTGTTATTTTATGGTTAAATTAACAAATATTTTATTTTTAAATCAACAAGCATTTTATTGGACGTATATTAACGACCATGTTATTAAATTAATCTATGTTTTTATTCATATCACAGATATATTTGGTTCAGTGTAAAAGGTCATCCAAATGGCTTCAAAAATACTTCACCAAATTATACTGCTCCACGTTTTCACATCGTTTAAAAAAATATGTATGATAAGTATAAAAACCAGTCAATACTTTTTTAATCGTCGAGACGGTTCGTAATGATCGCCGGCTGGCGCATCATTAAAGACGACGTTCTGTGGCGGGCAATAAGTTTAATGACTATTACGTTATATGTATGGTGTTTTTTCTTCTTCTTCTTGACAAATACGGAATTAAATACAGCACCAAAGTTCGATTGTTCCGTTGTATGCACTGAACCAAATATATCTGTGATTTTAATAAAACTATAGATTAATTTTATAATAATAAGGTCGTTAATATACGTCAAATAAAAGGTTTGTTGATTTAGAAATAAAATATTTGTTAATTTAACAGTAAAATTATAAATGGTATTATGGATTTACCAATATATTTTATCAATGTCTTGGGTAAAATTGTCCAATTGAATACAAATGTATTTGAATTAACAAATATTTTGTTAATTCAATTATAAATATTTTGTGTTAATTTCTTCTTTCTTCTTCGTAGAACAAACGCCCATTTGTTAATCAAAACAGTCAATCTAAACAGAATATTTTTTCAATCTAATAACATATTTTATCATAATAATTAAAAACTTTATTAATTTTACAAATTATTTTTATTAAATTATAACTTATATTATATTTCGTGAAATTTATAAAATGAATTTGTTATTGTTAACACATTTTTTATTAATTTAACAGTGTATAAATAAAAAAATAATAAAATTGTATTATTTCAACAAATATATTCGTTTGTTAAAATTTGATTATTGCACATTGTTAAATCTACCAACGGCATTTGGTTCAGTGTGTTGCTATGGGCGAGTCGACATGGTTCCATTTTAAGCCGGGAAATTAGTGGCCGTTCCTCCACTCGCCGTCACTTGTCCGGGGCCAAAAATCGTCGCACCGTGTCCAAACGGACTCTTATATTGTTATGGTCAGGGTCCGGTGGAGTCCATTAATTTCGCGCCGCTCAGCGGGAAATGTCCCGAACAAATAAATTTCGCGAAGACAAAACCATAATGTCGGCTTATATATATCGGGTCCGGCAAATGTTCAACGCCAAATCGATCGGCGAAACGTCCGTTCGGTATTAAAATATAGGGGCCGGCCGGTCCACAACAATTAACGAAATTTTGGTTATGTAGGCGAGAGCATGACGAAATATACGTACCTTTCGTCATGGGCGGGAATATAAATATAAATTACTTGTTATCTGTATACGATAAGAATGATTATTATCAGTAGAGTTAAAAGAACCTATAGCGATTTCTTTTGGGTAACAAGAGTTAACTCTAGCGAACAACACTAGGTTTTCGAACGGTACTGTTTTCTCGAACGACCCGAAATCGACTGTAATTGTCTCGAGTTAACTAGAGTTAAGTTTTCGAACGCACACCATTTGGACGATCGAAACGATGAGAAACCAATTCGACCTGATCTAATTTACTGTGTACAGCTGGCGGGGTTTATAGTTTTGGGGCTCCGAAAAAACAAAAAAACGTTTAGAAAACAAGAAAGTAAGAAAAAAAAAAAAAAAAAAAAAAAAAAGGTCTTAATAGTAATCATTCATATTTTTTCTAAAATGATTGGGTCCTCCATTTAGTGAGGGTCCTGGTACCATGGCCCTACTGCGAGTGGCCCCATACATCTGGGCCCTGTATATATGTTATTCTTTGAATTTCATCGATTGTGATAAATATTTTTTTTTTTTTTTAGATAAAAATATAAGTAAATAGATCTTTTCAATTCCACCACATATCTTTTTTTATCTGAAATTTTGTGTCCGCACCAAAAAAATATATATTATGTAAGAACCGGTATAGCACGATTGCGTACTGCAGAGCGTAGAACTTTTTGTGTAATAAGTATTTGATACAAATTAATTTAAAACATTTAATTTGCAATATTACTCACTAGACGTGGTGTTCTACAGTAAATCGGAGAATATTTTCGATTTAAACTGTCCGAGTGTGACCCAGCTCTGTTTATAGGCGAAATTGTGCAACCAAAAGAAGTAAGTAAACCTAAAATGTACTTATATTTTTTTCAAGTTAAAATTTTTAGATAGCACGTGTTAAGTTTGGAAAATACGGAAATAAAAATCATCATAATATAATAGTATTTCCAAATATATACACCACAATACTACAAAATAAGTTAAAGGTTATTGTATTCTAATATTTAACCTATTCTGTGTATATAATATAGTGTGTATGGATAGCGATCATTTCTGTACGAAACAGGATATGTTTACCTCATGTTGATGACGGTAGTGGTAGAATTAATAATGGCAGAATAGATATGTCCCCTATATTGTTATATCTAAAAAACAATTTTGAATTTTAACGTTAAATTTTCACAAGTCTAATCAATGTATCAATAGATTTTTTTTACCACAGAATAGATATGCGCACCACGTGCGTGTTATTCACTGAAATGAGAATTTTTTTCTAAAAACTGCGGTGTAAAAATTAGAATAAAAGGAAATGATTATCTCGATTTTCGATAAAAGAAAAAAAAAACACCCGTTATCATTTAAACGTTACGTTACGAAATCCGACTGTGAAAATCGTGTAAATTTTGTCATATAATCATCTAGGGTTGTTCCGTTTTTAAATAAAGTGTAATTAATCGCATACCTAATTACTCGGATAACCGATCGACTTGGGCCGCTGAGATTTAAACGATTGCAAATAGGGAAGTGATTGGACAGGGATCTAATAAATTACTGATAGGTTATAATAGGTATCTATAAGTGTGCCGAGGCGTCGATATAGTTGATGACCTGATATACCTAACCGGACGACGCGCGACGGCACTGAACACGCATATACCGACATACATCCGGTCGCCGCGAGTGCAGCATTTCCGGACGACGGCTGTCTGACCCGCGGCGGCGGCACCTCTCGTCCACGAGGGATCGTGAAATGAAAAAAAAAAAAAGAAAAAAGTTTTCGAAATTAATTATAAAAATTAAATACAACGTTATTGTACGGTCTTATTTCGTAATACAATTGCGCATAGACCGGATGTGCGTTGTGGCGGGCGGGCCCTCGTTATATCTGCACCGTCGCTATATATATATATAATACACACTCACTGTGTCTATATACGAAAAACCTTCAGTTTGACGAAATTACCATAACAAAGAGGGGAAAGTTTACGGAATTCAATCGCGAGCAATTGGCAATCTGTTACCACTTTTTTTTTTTATTTTTTTTTTATTTCTTTATGTTTATATACATATATATATATATATATATATATATGTATAATCAAAAGATTTTAGACGGAGAAAAAAAAAAGCCGAAAAGTGTCGATTTGAATGGGAGACCCTCTCGTCGATTATATTAAAATGTATTGTCAGACGAAAACAGCCTGTTTTGCATAATTGAGCGAAAAAGACATAAGTGGCCTGCAAACTGTACACCTATTTACTTTTTAGGTGTGGTGCGTATATAAGCTACACTACATAATATAAATATAGGTTTGACTATATGGTAAAAATAACCGGCTCTACCCGTAATTTTAATTTTTGTATTCATTTTGCACTCTCAAACATTATACACGTTACACACACTACGTATGACAAATATATTATTAATATTATTAATTGTACCTATATTTTACGACAAAATACTTGTCAAGTACAATCGGTACCTTACAAATGTTAGTAAAAATATGTTAATTTTAAATTAACATAATTATTTATTTTTTAATTACTATTAGGTATTATTACGTTCAAGACGTATTTCAATATTACCCGTGAAACCAAGAAATGTAAATGTTTTTTTTTTTTTTTTTTATTATTATATAATTTATATTTTCACCTTTCAATATGACAAAACGAACGGTATTCGTATTTATATATTTCATAAATGGTGAATATTTTTTGTTATATCCTTCTGGACATAAATTGTCACAAAATATAATGGTTTTACATCATCTTATTTCCCAAACTCACACGCTCGCATTCGCACCCTCACATATTACGGGAATCGAAGATGGTTCATGATAGAAACGACAAGTATATTTACTATTACTTATTATTGGTTGGCTTGCATCAGAAAACACTACCCGAGACTGTAACTGGGGACATGGAGCTCCGAAACACGCATGTTTACCACTCGATTACTGAAATATTTATATTAAATAATTAATTTAATTTGGAATTATTTATTATTACAATGTGAATTATAAAATATGAAATTCATCAAAATTCACCGTCAGTATCTGACTTCACCGGTTAGCGAAATCATCTTTTTTTAATTTCCATGACCATCAATTACATTCTACTTCAGTGATGGATTTTGAAAATCTTCACTGTTTTCAAGCCAAAAGTGATCTTTAAGAAGGCGATCTATTATATACAATAAATTATATAACATGAATTTTTTATTCAAAATGACTCGTAAAACCCGATATATGTAAATATTCTTTTTATTATTTAATTTCTATATTTTTACCCTTCAATACGTTTTACCTGTTAGCTCTTTAACATTTTTAAAATCGTTACTATTTTCAAGCAATATAAGCTATGTATTTAAGTAAATAATCTATTCGATAAACTCGTATATTATTTATTAATTATTATTATTACTACAATTAATTTTTGATCCATGGTAATTGGGAAGTTAACATAATAATTGTATTCATTACATTGTGTGACAACGTATATTACTCATTACTATTTCTTCTACGGCGATGGATTTTTTTTTCAAAATTTTACTAAAAGTGTGCCCCAGCGAACGGAAAACACGTATGAAAAATTTTGTTTCGATTGGTTGAATAGTAAGTACGGATTTGTATTAATGCGGGACAAACATACAGACTTTCGGAAATATATTAATAACGAAAAATGTTTATACCAGCAACTAACCGAACGATTATTTTACAATGATATTGTTTTCGTTGAAATTGATATTTTAGAAAAACACGATGACATTAATTTGCCATCAGTAATAATATCGAGGGTGGAAATATTTTCATTTGTAATTATTACGATGGTGGCGACTGTTTCAATATGACGGCAATCGGAAGGAAGCCATGGTATTATTTCAGAAACCACTTCTCCCGTCCTCCGTTCGTCTCGTTCGAAATCAATTTATCACAATCATTTTATCGAAAATAATAGAAATATCCGTTTTCACGATGGTTCATATCGTCTAAAAATACATTTATCAAATTAATTCCACGTGTAGTTTGATGTAAAATCGCGTAATGGCCGGAACATGTTTATTTTTTTCAAAAATTAAAGAAGCCAAACAATTGTATACTTTTTTAACGCATTTGCTTCGCTTTGTTTTATGGTGCTCTGTTCCAAGCTGGGGCTTCTTTCAGAGAGATTAATGTTTTACTTGAGTGTAAATAAGCGGGTTTATTTGGTGGATTCAGTTAGAAATCTAGTGGTCTATTGATTTTGGAATTTGGGATTAATGGTCCCTTTGATATGTTGGAAAATAAAAGCTATGAATAAATATTATTATTATTATAAGGTTATTCATCAAATGTGAATCGTAATCGATAACGTCACCCCCCGCAATTTAATTGGATTTAACAATACAGTAAAATATACCTACCTACTGTATGTTTCTAGATTTTTGAATAGTATTACAGTCGACGACGACACACAAGAACGGGAATTAATTCTCCTAAGCAGTATACCACACACATAAATCTTTGTTATGTAAAATGTGAATACACATTAATTAAATTAAAAAATACATCAAACAAATTCAAACAGTTAACAATTGATTAGTTCCACTCTTTTTGTATAGTGATTTAAATTTGATTGTACCTGGCTATGCTAGAACTTTTATATTTTATTTTTTGTAATATTATTAACAATTGAAACGATTACTACTGATTTGAAATAAATAATAAATATTTTAAAAACCATAATTATTTCCAATAAAATTTCAATTTAATCGATGTTGAAAAACATAGTTGAGGCTGTACAATTTCCTGTAAATTCAAAAATTAGATTATTCCACATTTTAGATCAACATTAAAGATACACTGCCAAGTTTAAAGATTTTAATAATAGTATATATTGAAAATCGGTTGTATTGGCCAATGTATCTTTGAAGATACATGCCTTTAATCCACTATTATCCTTTAAAAAATGTATTAAATTCAATTTTAATCACAAACAATATATAAAGACAATTTTCATTAAAGATATTTTCGTCTTGCCAAGTTTGGGTTAATGTTTAATTTCCCATTTTTTATCGATATATTTAATTTCACATACTACTCGTGATATATAATGATATATATTATGCAATATCGTATTTGCATAAGTTTATTCCATTATTGTATACCAATTAAAAGTTGTGAAACAATATTGTTAACAAGTCTACTGTAATAAAAATAAAACCGAATATACAGAATACATATCCTCAAGGATCATCATTATTAAATAATATATAAGGATTTCTTCTTAAGTCTTTATATTTGTTTACTTTTTATCTTTTATTTAAACAACAATTAAGAGGGTTGTGTGATGCCCTTATTTTTATTTCCAAATATACCAAGTCAGTTATATACGGGTTGACTAAATTCTTTGATTTGTAATTCTATAGCCATATATATATATATATATATATATATATATCGGATCAGTAATTATTATTAAATCATTAAATAAGTGTAATTAGTTTTTCTTTGATATTTATCTTATCAATATTTTGTATCTATATGAATTGTACGCGAGTATAATTATTGATTTTCATCTTTGTAAAATAAATAATAAAGCTATATTCCCAGTAACTATTCTCGAGTAGGTATAACAATATTTTTATTTTATTTTATATAGTTGGTTAAACTATTGAAATTACAAACATGATTCATGTATTCAGATATTCATATATATATATATATATATATATATATATATTTATATATATTCATATATTTTTATAGCTCCTGAACTTATGTCTTTATTATATTGTTTAATTCATGATTATTGTCTATATTTTAAGTATTTTATAAGTATTATGCTAATATATATTAGTGTTTAAATTTTAATAGGACCTTGTGCCCGTTTGTATGTGAAAAAAAATAAAAAAAAATAAAATAAAAAATTAATATATATTATACAGAATGAGATGTAAGTCACATTAGTATAATTATTTATTTTAATTTAATTAAATGGGTACTGAACTACAGTATACAAACAATAACAATGCGTTATTAAGTATTTATTTATTAATAATTATTATCTACCTCTTTTTTTATTTTTTTTTTTTGCGTGTTATTTATATTGCAATTTCTGATTGTTAAACGAATTAGAAATTAGCCACAAACTGCCGTAGAACAATATGCGATCTTTCTCTTCGTAATATAATATGAAGTATTTAGAAAGAAACAACGTGAACTATATATTCAATCATCGGTAATGCTCTGTCACATATATGTATTGGTATCCGGAAATAGTGTGAGAATCTTAGTCTCTATATTTTAAACACATATTGTAAAGAAATGCACATAGTAGAAATGGCCGATCAAGCGAATGTGTATATTATCGTTGTAGGACTGAAAAATTGTAGTACCTATAGTTGTGTTGGTTGGATTATTTCTTTCAATAATATAATGCTGAATAAAAATCATCGAAATACAATTTAAATTATACATTTTTTGTCATGAAAATATCGAAATCTCAATAATTATTTTTTATATATATAATATATATTTGTATTTCTGTGAATAACATATAAATTAAAAAAATATAATTAACTCCGAGGTAAATAAATCATTAAACATATATATATATTACATATCTACCAAAGATCTAGGCGTCTTATTATCAAATGATCTAGCTTTTGTATTTCGTATGTTAATGTGATTTGTGAGAAAAAGAAATTGGGGTTTTTAAACGAAATTGTCAAGAGTTTACAGACCCGTAGTGCCTTAAAACATTTTATCAAGCTTTATTAAGATTCCATTTAAAATTTTGCCTGTAATTTAGAATCATCGTGAAAAAAGATTAATTGAAAAACTTAAAAGAAGAAATCAGAAAAGTTTCTAAGGTGTTCTTGTGCGGAAAGTAGAAAGAAATCCAAAGAATTGATATGAACTTGGATGATTGAGCTAAAGAGTTTAATCTGAAAAAATGTGTAATTAGATGAAAGTATGCTGACGGTGTCCTATGGATTTATAAAACAATGCGAGCTCTTTTTTAAAAATTAGAAAAATTAATATTCTATTTTTTGTAGGTCTTAACCTTTGAGTTCAGCTCAACTAAGTCTTAGTTTGATGTGATAAATAATTAATAAAATAATAGATATTAAAGTTATTATAAACATTTCATTCTTTGCTCTAATAATAATATGTACATACTTATGATAGGAGGTGTATAAGAACTCCTCCAACAGTTTAGGACAATAGGTAAAAATACTAAATAGATTAAAAATATTAATATAGTTTTTCACTATTTAAAAGATAATAAAAGAGAAGTATCCATAAGCAATTTATATGCATAGTGTAATCTTAATTTATCAGACATGGCATGTATAAGACATTTGATCAGATATAGGTATGAATAACAGAACAACTAGATTTCCGTTATTTAGTTACTTTGAAAAAGTTTAAAATGTAAAAAAAAAAAATCCTCGTCGAAAAATTATAAAAAATAAATATATACAAACCGTATCTGCGGAATTAAAACCTGAGGAAATTCTACAAAAGTAATAAAGGCTGTTTATGGCTTAGTACATAATGTTATCTTGGAATATTCTGTGTTTACAATTTATATTGGTATATTCTGCTTAGGTAATACGTTTATCATGACTACCATCAAAGGTGGACGCGAAATAAAAATCTATTTTTTATTAAAAACACGTATACCGCCCTCCTAATGGCAGTACTTTATTAGTTTTGAGAAAAATTGCTTTTTCTTAATCATTTCATTCCTCTTATATCGTTAATATATTAAACCAATAAACTGTTGATATTTATACTTTGTTTTTCATGCAGATTCTAAAAAAAACACATTTTAGAATTCTGAAATGCCTAGAAGTGGCTTAAAACGGAGTTACAGCTTTTTTGCTTAGTAAATTAACATAATCTGAACAATGTTTACTTAGGAAAAATGCCTAACTCCGTTTTAAGCCACTTGTATGCCTTTCAGAGTTCTAAAATGTGTTTTTTTCCATTGACTTAAGTTAGTAGTTTTTCAGTTCGTGAACGCAATCTAATAACTTATTAATTTATAATACATCACATGTATTACAATACATTATATTGTATAGTATTTACTAATAAATAGTTACTTACGCCTGAAAAATTTTTATTGTTCCCGAGCAAAAAATACGTAGGTATGTGAACTAATACTACGTGAAATCATCGTAAAGTGATATCACATAATGCCTTTTGGTCTAGTAAACTCCGTATTTTTTGAAAAACTGTATATACATTTCTAGTTTATCATGGAATTAAATGTTTATACGGCAATTATTATGTATTGAGCAAAAAAATTAATTAATTGTCTTGAAATTTGATTATTTTATTGTAAACAATTAATTTTTCAATTTTTGGCGTATACATTAGGACAGTATAGAAAAAAAAAAAAATAAATAATAATAATAATAATAATAATATCATAATATATTAGTCTAGTCGCCAATTTCAATACACTGAATATTGAATATCTTGTATGTTGAAATTATTTATAATTTATAGTTTATAAGCTAACTGGAATACATTACAAGACCGCATTCGGATATAATATTTCTTAAACGTTCAGAAACTTGTAAATATGATGAAATTTTTACCGATTTGAATGGTCAAAAAGTCGTATTAATACCTCAATTCCGGTGGAAAAAAATTACGCTTGCGGAGCCACAATATTATCAATAATATTACCCTATGGATACACAGGCGATCGTGTAGATAATGCGTACCTACCGTGTAAATATTGCCTACCCGGTTTTTACATTTTGATAATTGATTCGATTTTTTTTATGCATGTATATTGTATACAATTTCCGTAAATGTTGGAAAATTATTTTTAGTACAGATAGAAGATTGCTATTTTAACATAAAATATTTAAGCAATGGTAATATTGTGTTCAGTTAATTAATATTATTTAAAAAACATTTTAGGTACTTTTGTTTTATTTTATTTATTAACATTTTATTCGTTTGTTAATTCTCAACAATAATTATAAAAATATATCTATGAGTTACGATGTAATATAATGTATCCAAAAAAATTTATAGAATAGGTACAACACAGCGTATATATTATGTAGGTGTAATTTGATTATTATTTATATAATATTATATAAAATAATAACACTTATTTACTTATTGGCACTGAAATCAGGAACATGGGTAGTTATCTACTTATTAAAAAATAATACGCATGTTATAGTATAGTTTCTTAAAATAATATAATACAAAAAAATATTTATAAAAAAAAAATACCAATAAATCGTAAATATAAAAAATTATTTTATAAAATAAAAACTATATCGTAATAAATGTATTAAAATAATTATTGTATTAATGTATACGCCAGAAACGGTCATTTTTTCCGCCGATTGTCACGTGCCAATTAATCCTTCGATTCCGGTGGATTGCGGAGACACAATATTAATACAGATTGATAAAACAGGTCATCAAATAAATAATACGTGATAACAGAGTATAAATAATATTATTATGATAATTATTAATGTTTCCGGCCCGGTACACGGACTGTCACTCAATATTACTACAGATAACATGAAAACAGATAGTGCATTTGGTTGTAAAGAAGAACTGGCTGATAATGAGCTCGCCGAAAGTAGTGTGACTACGTTAACGGAACAAAATTATTTAATGTGTCATATAGTATGTGGTAGTACCGATATCGATATACGATATTATCAATGTACCGTCAGATCAAAGTAATAGCACAGATAACATTTTATCTGCGATAATAATTTTAAATTAAATAACTAATACTGTACTTTTCTTATTTTATTTTTACATGACTATGTTATTCTTTTATCTATGGTTACAAGTCATAACATGTATGAACTAAAAGTTTTACCTAACTAAATCCAATAGTTTTTCGTTAATATCTGTGGTCACACTGATTCGTGCGACACCTATTGCGACACGTCGTATTAATTTTTTACATTGTTTTATAGGGAATGCACTCTCTGTTTTCGTGTTATCTGTGATATTGCGTTATAAACGAATAGAGTGTGTATACGAACAATTATTATTTAATGTTACAGGATGCAGTGGATATCAACCGAAGTTTACCGAACCCATCGGCAACATCACCGTGCCGGTCGGCCGAGAGGCCATGTTCACGTGTTACGTCCACGGTCTAGGCGGATATAGGGTGAGTGCATTTGTTTTAAAATATTACAATACCCTGTATAGTCTTCGGGCATACTATTGTAATAGAAATTCTTTGAATTTTCGTAATTAATTTTAAATGTTGCCAGCAACAACGTGTATATGGGGGTTGTGCGAACTCTATCCATCTCGAAGATTCATTAAAATGTCTAGTTAGAGGCTCCTTTAATGTTCTCGAGTTATTCAAAGTGCAATTAATGGATTGCGCGAAACGTTCTGTGTATATATTATAATATACAATATCATACAACATGCACGCGTTTCTCGAAATCTCTCGTAAATATCAATTGAAAATATTCATTTCGACGGTGGTTTTTTTTTTTATATTATTATTCCATATAAATACGAATACATATATATATATGTATAATATAAATTCACGGTTACCGCCGTATCCTGTAATATTATATTATGTCTGATTTCTCTAGAAAGCCGAGATAGTACGCATTTAGAAATCGGAAATAATGCGATGGAGTCAAAACGGGTTTGAACCCGGGGGTACGGAAAGCCGTGTAACCCGGAAAAAACGAATACCGTTTTTTAATCTCGTACCGGGAACCCGGAAGAAATTGAAATTGTTTCTTAACCCCGTGCTCGGAATCCGAGAAATTTTCACCCGTTTTGACTATCCGTAATATTAATGTAATAATTGAAAATAAAAATTTACGTTTAAAACTGTAGTTGGTCTAACTATAAAAGAAATCGAATTACCTATATACAATATTATTAGTTATCTATAAATATATATATTTATAAATCAAAAACATATTTTTGCCCCCATAAAAAAGTCCCAAGTCACACTTATATATATATATAGGTGACTCTTTAGGAGGGGGGAGAAAAACTATTTTTTTTTTTTTTTTTTACTAACCTTCCACCAAAATTAAATTCTGACTATGCACAAAGTGAAAGTTTTAGTGGTATTATCTCGATAATAATTTTTCTATATGTGTATATATCTCGAAGATACATAAAATTTTGCAATTCTTTAAAAACATCAAATATGTATAATATATTGTATAACCAGGGGCGATTTATAGATGGATATACGAAGGTGGCATGTTTTCAATTAATTATGTGAAAATAGTACATCGTAAAAAATATATATAAAAATTTCGAAATGCATAATGTTTTGATATTTATATTTAACATTGTACATTATGAAAAAACAGACAATATCAAAAGTACATAAATTATATTATATTATAAGCAGCCCGTTTACAATTATTGGTTTTAACACGTACCCGTCATTATTTTTAATGATTATTATCTTGATTTAAACTCAAAGGACACTAATAAGAAGACTAATAGACTACATTTTAAGTATTTGACACATAATATAATTCAAACAGCATTATGTGTGTAAATAGGTAGGTGCAGTATGTACCGTATGTCCGTACACATAATTCTAAATATTTGTATATATACCTGATAAAACATCATTAAAATGTGATTATTATTGTGATTGACATTATTTTGTTTAAATACGGACAAGTAGTTGAAGGTAGGACACCGACGGTTGTGTGGGTTAGTGCGTAAAGTAATAACTAGGGTCCGGATTTATGTGCAAAAAACAAATTCCACGAAATATACAGATTCTTCTTATAAATGTGCAAAAATAATTATATATTACAATTTAATACGGTACACGATTTATAGTAAAAATTTTAGACAATCTAAATAAATTATAAAAAGTTTGTTAAAAAAATCCGAATAACATTATTATTTTATGACACATCGCGTTTGAAAAGTATTATATTATTTATATTAAATTATTATGTAACGAGTACCAGCTATGAGGTAATAAAAAATTATTCCACAAAACTACAAACAATACAAGTAAAAAATCTATTAATTTCTAAAATACCAAAGAAGGAATGGCCCTTCTAAATTTTACCAGAGAGTACAGTCGCTCTCCCAGTTTATGCTTATGTTACTTCCTATATGTAGTACCTATACTGAATGATTTTTATTTTTTTTTTTTTTGATAACAGTATTATTTATTAACAAATTGTGTAATAACATTTATGATTGATATTCTCTAAGTTGATTAAACCGATATTGATTTGGTTTTTTTAAAATTGAAATTTTTAAAATTTTTAATCAAATTGTATCTACTCGTATATCTTACCATTTATTTTTTTATCATGAATTTAAAGGTTTGCGAACAACAAAAATAATGGTTTTGAAGAATATAGTTACGTCGAATCTAAGACGTTTCTTACTCAACTAAAATTAATTTAATTTTTTTTATTATTCTATTTTTAAGACTAATAATTTAATTACAGTACTTTATACATTATGTGATTTGTATGAACAAAACGAAAAACCTTAAAATAAAAATTGTGTATATATGATGAAAACATATTTCGTTGTTTATTATAATTTTTTTAATGTAGAATAATGCCTTCGGATGCCAATTTGTGAAGTTAAATTAAGGAAACAATTACAATTCAAGTATAATTTTTTAATTTAATTTTGTTTTTAAATTATGTAGTTAAAAAAAGCGGAAGAAAAATAGCATAGGGGGGCAAATAAAAATCAACTTTTTGTTTTATAATATGTGGGACGAAATATACTATAATAGAAATGGAATAGCATGAATTTGGGTAGCAAAATGGTCGAGGATAAAACGTGCGGTGACCAGTTTAGGCATTGTACTTTTCCTGATCATGGAAAAATTAATGACAACAATGAACTGAAAGAACTAAGAAGTTATGTTAAATTAACCCATAAGCCTTTATAAGTATGGTTAAAAGTTAGGTAATAGTTAGGTAACAAAAATCTATTTCAATTAGTTAAGTTTGAAGTAGAAATGGAAGAAAAATATAAGCTAAACTATGTTTGAAATTGACATTAGAAAAATTATTGGTTATAGGGGGTATTTAAATCTTTAAAATGAATCAACAAAGTGTAACGAGTTACAAAAGTTATAATTTTTTTAAATATTAAGTACAACCTACATTATATTATTTGCTAAATATTATTCCATTTGGATTTTGATTAAAAATATATGCGTAGAACTTACGGAAAATATTCACCCCATAGTTTTATAACTGAACTGGATAATTATAAAAATTAACTGTAAAAGTCAAATGAATATATAGTCAAAATGAGGTGGGGTTGAGAAGGGATTTAGATGTTTAGTGGACGGTGTCTTTTGTAACTTCGATATGGGACCAGTTGGAGTTTGAGATATTAGAGGCCCAAGCGGAGCAGGCGTAAGTTAAGATGGGGCGTATGTATGATTTGAAGATGTATAGTTTAGTTCGGATTGAAAGAAGACTTTTGTTGTTTATTATGGGGAAGAGTAGGTGACCGATAACTTTGGTTTTGTTGATGACATGCTTGCAGGTGTGTGCAAAAAAAAAAAAAAATGACGTATGGGCCCAGGTAAATAATTTAGTAATAATAAAGGTTTAGTAATAATAGCGGTGTAGAGGTAGCGGTAGCGGTAACGAATACAATGTTTAATTAACGAACAATATATATTTTTTAATATTGTCTTTTTTTTTTTGAAAAATATATCGCAATTAGAAAAATATTTGGAAGGAAAAAAATGAACTAGGAAAAAAATCAAGAATACCGTTTATCAGTGCAGACTGACTGACTTGCTTTGTAAGGGGGGGGGGTACTCTGTCTCAAGCTTGTGCTTCTACCAGAGGGTTGGATATATCAGGGGTTGTGAGGTGGTGGTGCGAAGAGATTTGCTGGTGAGGGTTTATTTCAGAAGTTGAGAGGACGGTTTCTTTTGAGGCCGGGGCGGTTTGATATTGACGCGATGTGAGGAAAGGGGGATGATGAAATGGAGTGTTTGAGTTTGGTGGGGGTGGAGTTGGTGTAATCGAGAATGGACGGGATGTTGGTGGATTTCCTGATGGTGTGGTTGCTAACGTAGAATGGGAGATGGGTGATTTTGCGGAGAGTATTATTTTGAACGGCTTAGATGCGGGACCAGTTGGTGTTTGAAATGTTAGAGGCCCATGCGGGGGAGGCGTAAGTTAGGATGGAGCGCATGTAGGCTTTGAAAATGTATAGTTTGGTTCTGACGGAGAGAGAGCTTTTCCTGTTTAGCATGGGAAAGAGGAGGTGGCCTGCTGCTTTGGTTTTGTTAACGACGAACTTGGTGTGGGCTGAAAAATTAAGATTCCTGTCTATGATAACTCCCAGGTATCTAATCGAGTAGGACCAGCTAACCGGGGTGTTGAGGATTTTGGGTTTTGGAGTGTTTAGGATACTTTTGTTAGAGAAGAAGATGGCTGATGTTTTTGAGGGATTAATTGAGATTATCCACTGTTTAAACCAGGGTTGGATGAGAATAATTTGTTTTTAGAGATGTGAAGCTGCCGCGGATTGATATTTGCCGGTGGCATAGAGAAGGGTGTCGTCGGCGAAGGGTGCGACCTTGGCTTTGGGGTGGACAGGGAGGTCGTTAAGGTACAGTGAGAACAGATGGGGGGAGAGGCAGGAGCCTTGGGGGACCCCGCGAAGATGTTCCTGTGAGAAGAGAATTGGTTATCGACTTTGATGGAAAATTTTCTGTTCTGGAGAAATGATTTGATAATGTTAACGAGTTGGGTAGGGATTTCTATTGAAATAAGTTTGAAGATGAGGCCGGGATGCCAGACTTTGTCGAAGGTCTTTTGGACATCGAGGAGGACAGCTGCGGTTTTCCTACTTATATCAGTACAGAAGAACAACTAACTATAATAACCACTGAATCGTAAATAATTGAAAATAGTAAAAATAAACATTTATTTTTTCATAGAATAGGTACATCTTACGTATTTGATAACAGTTAACAATGATATGTATTTTATGCACAATCGACCCAAATAAGTAATATTAAGAATTAAATTAAATTAAATATTATATTAGGTAATTTAATATTTAGATAATAAATAGGTAGGTATATAAATAACCCACGGTAATAAATAATAATGGGTAGGTTAAAATTATAACAAAATATACCTAACATGTATATGATTAGGTATATTTAAAAATGGAAGAATGTATTAATATGACGCATTGTATATATTCGAATATACCGTGTGCGTTCGTAGTATCAAATACGTGTGTAAAAAATTCGATTTTTTAAATTTTCGAACCATTTCACTAGCCCACCGGTTTTTCCGATATAACTCTGCAGGTAATTGTCCGCAAAATTACGCATAATATCCGCAAAATTATTCATGTAAAATTTTGCTTATGTACATGCTGGCAAAATGGTGCTGTGTAAAGCGGGCTACACACCATCTGATTTGGACGGCCCGACCGTGGCCCCGACCAAATCAGGTGTTATCTACACACGGTCTGATTGAAGCCCAATCTCGTTTTCTTATCTATTATTATTATTTCTTATCTATATGACGATAATTCTTATCGTCTATATAATAGCTCGGTATCACGAATTAAGATAGTATGAATGCCCAACGGCATATAATAATCAGCTATCATTCTGCCCTCAAACTGATTCCCTTAATCAGTTGTGGAAACGTTCAACTAGCGCTTAATATCATGCTGGTGACATCGAATTATTTTACGTTCGTAAATAATATTAAATAAAAAACCGCCATAACTATAAGCACGGCTAACATTGTCAAATAAATACTTTTTTGTGATTGTATTTTTATATTTAAAACAAAACCAAGTAAAACCGGGCAACAACGGGTAATTCAGTTATAATCTATATAATAATATGTACTA